>CM052337.1:22783244-22880883 GCA_028455595.1 Lasioglossum vierecki
GCAGACTTTAAGTTGCTATAAATATTAAACGGTGCAGTGAATCGAACCCAAACTTTGTTAATTGCATTAATTTAGTAAGAATTATATCTTGTGAAATTTTCAAAAATTTTGTTGCGTTTTTATATACCTCTAGAACATCCTCAACGCCTTTCGTTATTTATTCTACTCGTAAACGTAATACAGGATTCAAAGTTCGCAATCACATTTGTAAGATTCTTCTCTTCCTTCCTTACAAACGTTGGAGATCAAATATTCCATGAAGTATCTACGGAAGTACATGTATATTATATTGAGTCTTCAAAGAAGCGCAATTCTATGAATAAAAGAATTGTTTCTCTCACTTTTTTCAATTGTTCAGAGGTGTGTAAACGCTCGAAAGTAAAATGCTTGAATTTTTCGGAGCTGAACCGACGAGATGAGAATACGGCCGAGTCTTTTTTTATGGTGCAATCAAATAATTGAAAACGTTATCAAAAACACACACAGAGTCGAGTGCGTCAACGGCGAAGCATAGTAAAACCGAAGCGAACAGGTCAGCGGTTTCTTTCTTCACTCAACCTGCCACCTCGTCTATAAAGTTTCCCTGCTTGATCCTTCCCGCGACTCTGAGATAAAGGGTCTCCATTCCCGCGGGACCATAAATCTAGAAGTGTGTGCGTACGACCGAGTATGAATTTCAAAGCTTTCACCCGAGGAACAACCTCTCCATTAATCGATCTCATAAACACCGTTTAAGCATAACGGAACGCGACGGGAGAACTACCCACGAAATAGATATTCCCAGTGAAAACCTTGCACCCTATAAGGAAGATAATTTATGCGCCGCGAAGCTTTTAACCTTTCGGATCTAATTATAACGAGTACAGTAAGACCTCGATTTTCGGGGCAAATTATGAACAGGCTGATCGGATAATACAACAAAATCGCGTTATGCACAACAAATTATTAAGTGACCGCGAAAGTAGTCTTTTTCTTCAAGTTTGTTACATTCTACTGTCGAAAATAGTCCCCATCACTTTTAATGCATTACTCCAGCTTATGAATAATTATTGAAAACTCAATAATTGCGCATTAAAAATTCAATAATTATCGATAAGATGGAGTAAATTCTCCAAATTAGAAAGATAAGAAAATTGGATTTAAAGTAAAGTTGCAATTGGTTCGTTGCGTTTATTTCTTCTTTTAATCATTTTAATAAGTTGCAATATTATCAGAGTCTCAAACTCTCTACTGCTGTTTCTATACTTTTTCATCCACTCAGTTTTATCATAAATTGTTAAAGTTTGCAATCTATTTACTACTTGTTGTAATATTCTCTCAATATTTGTATTTATTTCTGAAACAATATATTTGCTCTCTGTGCTTCATATGATCCGATGATTATTTTCGTTACAAATCTGTTTATCTCTTCCGATAAGTACTACGTAATCTCTGTTCATTCTATCATTCTGGAAACTTTTTGTTGTAGCATTTTGATCTCAATTTGTATATCCTGGCAGTTTAAATCTGATGACATTTCACCGGTAATCTTCTTTGGAGATCGTCACTCCTTCAGAGTTGCACTTGTAATGTTAATAACAAATTGTATTTAAAAAAAACGGAATATATATATTCTTCTATATTTAAACATTTTTAGAAACTTCTCTCTTTTTCTTGATACAACAAATGACTTCATTGCATTCACAATATTAGTACAAATTACATTATTTATTTATTATTCATAATCGAAAAATCACCCAGGTGAAAGGTTAAAAATGACGTTTTGTTTTAACAATTCCTGATTACTTTTGGTGCGAATTGTACATACTCTGTATAAAACATAGCTGATATTTGATCAAAGCTTAATTGATTAATTTATCGAACAATTGAAACAAGTGTACCTCGATGGAACAACGTCAGGATAAATACAATTTCTCAGGTACTTAATGCGACAGTACAAACTTTCGTGTTTATGATCGCGTTCACTTTCAAGAACGGTAGTCGTGGATGAGTAGAAGATAAAAGCGCGATGCGAGCTGCCAGCCAATGAAACAACGCAGAATCTCGTTCAACGCTCTCTTTAATCGTGTTGTAGATTCTGAGTGATGCGATTATAGGAAAGGAATACCGTGGATGAAAAGTGGATTCACAACAAGCGGGATATATCAAAGCTACTTGAGCGAATAATGCTATTATTATGAGTGCAAATAGAACTGATAAATACTAACAATTCCCTCAGAATATCCTAACTAATATTAATAAACAATGCAAAACATTTCTATAAAAATCAAATGAAATATTAAAAGCAGCTGATATCTTTCAATTCGACATATGCATGTTTAATTTCTGTGCACTATTTGGACCAATACAAAATAGATAATTTAATTTTACTAAATTTTGTTACCTCCCAGAAACTATTAAATATGTGTACGTAAAATCAAAAAGTTTCGATTTTCGTTCATGTTTTATTAAATAACATGAATACATTGTTTATTCGAAAAACAAGGGAAGTAGTCTCAGCTATTTTTCAGCGAAATATCTCAAATTGTGAAATCGTGCGGACATCCCCAGTGTATTTGTTATGTTTCGTTCATTTATCTCACACCGATTTATGCTCGGACATTAATAGTATTGTAAAGTATACTATCATTACAATTCATTTGAATCTGGTGCTCTAATTAGATCCCCTGCGGAGCCACTAAATGTTACGATGTGCACTACCAACAGCTTGCACGGAAATTAACACGTTAATATAATAATCAATATTCGTGTTTACCGATCTCAGTTTATATTTTTTCTTAAGAAAATGTTTACGCAACATAGGGGATATTTTAGTTGCTGATTAAAAATTTTCAAAAATTGTGATCAGTCTATTATAATCACGTTACCAATATTAAATGGATCTACGTGATTTCGAACGTTGAAAGAACGTCGTTCAAAGGACACAGCGGAAAGTAAAACACATTTAAGAAAGTACAACGATCCAACTTTATGATCTTTTGTTTCTCTTGAAATTCGATGTTTATCACAAATAAAAGTTTCGGATGAAACGTATCCGCTTCAGTAATTTAGTTCCCGACTTTCCGGAAGTTAGGATCCGAACAACAAACATGAGAAGAACGCAACAAGCTTAAAGTTTTATTTAAGAACACCGCAGCAACTTCTGTCTTAACGATCATGTAAACGTTTTATCGAAGTCAATCACGGTCACCAAAAAATCCAAGTCATCGTACAATCGTACAAAGAGAGAAATTTTAATGACATCGCGCATTGTAACCAACGTAAAAAATTGTCTGGCCTTCATTTCCTGTTTACTAATGCAGCATTTATGAAATACGTCTTATGAAATATGATCGTGTTAATGAAAATGGGTCGATTGCGCCCTATTGTTTCGTCCAGCAGAACGGTGCATTCACTGAGAACGGACTTCTCGTTCCACGGTAAAATTATCGGCGCGAAAATGCTTCGATTGTGATAATGGTATTATACTTTTCTTTTATTAAAAGGAGTAAAAGACATAAATCTCTTCCTCAATAATGGACTTTTAAAATTTCCATCGCCCCGCGTTTTGTAGGTAAAAATGCTGCAATTAATGCATTTGTCATAGAAAATCCTATGCTTTGTGCTCGTATTTAACTAACTATAGAGTGCCGCTGACAATGAACGTCCGATGGAATCGGCTGGGCTCAATGGACTCTGAAAAAGTATTGTTAAACTTCAATTTTTTTATTTAGTCCTACAGCTGTATCACGTTATCGTGCTCTACCTTTTAATTATTTATTCCACTGTTTGCACATTTTAATATTTGAACAGCAAAATCAGAAGCGTATGGTAACGTTAAATATTTCAAATATATTTTTGAATTTACCTTTGTTGTTATAAATTCATCAACCCTTTTTCTTCTAAAACTGCCCATTAAAATTATTACGTATCTTATTATTAGAAAACTACATACCAACTGTAAAGAATTGTTTTTAATGAAATTTATGTTACAAATAAAACGTGTTTAAATCTAATAAGCGAACCTTTGTGCAATTTCTCATTTCTATGCACAATATTGTAATAAATGAAGTAAGAGAAGAATTTCTTTGACCCGTCAGAAAATTAATTCTGGTAAAAGTAAAGATGTTATTTGCATATGCCATAAATGCATAAAGATCTGCATTGCATTTCTAATTATGGACATAAATAAGGTTTCCGTCTAGAACAGTGGAAACCAGAAAGTGATCCAAACGGAAATGCATCGGTAAAGAATGCAGCATAGTAAACAAGTTTGCGAACTCGTGATGTTCCTCCCTTAAGTGAGAATTGTCGTTGATTTGCAAAGTCGGGGCATGTCCCCCGGAACGGTATCGCGAAACTCTTCGGAGAGAGCCCCTGTTCCTTAACTAGCTTTACATATTCAATTCGCATCCGTGAATCCAATTACGTCGCGTGCTTTCGAAAAACAATAAGAGGAAAATGTTTCGCTCTTTAGCGTTGTATCTCGTTCGTGTGATAAAGAGGGTGGGGGTGGTCAGCTGTGAAAACAATGGAAAGAAATTAATTTCCTGCCTCTTTTAATTCTCGATAATAAAGGATATGAAATGTGCTCGCGTGTAGGTACTTGGCCGTGTTGGTTGGCTTGGAAATTATAATTGCTAGGAAATTGTAATTGTTCATTTTCTCACCCTTATAAACGAAGTTCTTATATAACGTGTACAAAGAATTTTACAATATACCTTTTTATTGAATTTTAATTCGTTTCATATCGTAGACATTATTTACCTTTTTTTTACTAAAACGTTCCATATATTTTACACTTCGAATTTATAATTTATTTCAATTAAACAAACGTACCTTAAATCTATTTAAAAATATAATTTCGAAGTTAGTTACAATTGGTTTCATTTTCTTTCATAAAGGATGCCAAATCGTGGCTGCGAGACTCAACCTGTCTATGTCCTGATTGTTTGGTGCAGGAGTCACACAGAATCTGGACTCGCTCAGTTTTCGCATTATCATTTTTTGCGATGAACGCATAAAGCGTTCAGTTATGTCAGTTGCATACGTGCACGGTTAAATTCCTCCAAAGGAATTCGATGTAACGTTGAATGGCTGAAGATTCTTGAATGTTACGACGGATTGGCCAAACTGTCACGATGAATGTCACGGGACGCTTTAAAATTCGGTTTCTGCCTTTGTTGTTCGGAACCGACACGCGATTGTTCTATACCGGGGGACATAACGTATGTATACGCGTGCACAAGCAAGCTGAATGTAGAGGGTGTTCCGCATCACAAACACGGATGCTAACGATACCGTTCGCTTTGTGCCAAATGCGACGACGGATCAGCACGCGAAATTTTCCCTATGGAACGGAATTCTCGTAATTGGAATAGCTTCCAAAAGGTACCCATCAACGACAGGGTCGTAACATTTAAGAATGTATGCCCGCGCGAAATTAGCAGCCACGTGAAACGTCAGCACTATTACGACCATCGTTTCGTATGCAACTGTATGTGTGTATGTGAAATGATAAATACGCGAAAACGATATTACCAGAGGAAGAACAGTGGATTTTTCTAGATTGTAATTAGATTGCGGATTTTATACTTTGGCGACAGAAATTAGTGGGTGAAATCGAAAACAGTGAACACATTCAAATAAATTAGGAAGGTACATACTTTAGCTTCCATTATTAAAAGTGTTAAATTAAAATGGAAAATTGTATTTATATTTTACATATTGTAATTAGCGCAGAGAATTTTTATTTTGTATATAGACAACTATTATTTTTTCCTTTAGCAATCTTTTAAAATTTTAGTAATCAATTCTGCAAATATTTTTTGAGATTAGATGGGATGATGTGAGGATGGGTATGAGGAATATTCTTGACGTTTTTGTAAATCGAAATAGTCATTTTTAGTCGTCCGTAAATCTATTATATGTCGGAACATTTCATCAGGATTATGGTATTGCAACCGAGTTGATACGTCCTGAGTACGAACAGTTTTCCCGAACTAACAATGAGACACTGCGAAGGGTATTCCGTGAAGAGCAACAAGGGGGAGGATATAAGGGCAAAATTGGCGATAGCAAATAGAAAGAGGGGAGTCGGGAGGATAAAGAAAGAGTGGAAAGGAGACAGAAGAGACCGAGAGATGACGGAGATGTCTATTCGAGAGAAAAGTAGTTCAGAACTTTAGTGAGATGACTTGTAAGAACGACTGAACTGAGAGAGGCTAGGTAGAAATCGAAGGAAGATCAACGTTCTCGACGACAGCCAGCTTGAAATTTGTATCGTCGTTATTTTTTCTGTTTGTTCGTTCCTTGCCGATTACGCGAAGCGACAACAACGTGTATTGGACGAGGGCCTGTCACCGATAATAGACCTGCAACAGTTAATCCCGAGTATACTGCTGTGTACCTCTGGCAGAAAGCATTCGATCAAGATTGTCAATGTAATCACCGCGACAAATTATTCGGGTACGAGCCGCTCGTTTGCCGAACCAATTAACTACACAAAATGAGTGGTAAAGTTAATTAAATCAAATAGAATACAATCATTTTCGGAAATTCAGTTTTTATCATTCAGTGGTAATAAGGTATTTTTGGGACACCCTGTATGATAGAAAATTTTCAGGAAGTTTAAAGGAATATTATAAATAATGGGGGTCCTGTTTTTATCACTGTGTAAGCAGGTCGAAAAAGTGTTAGAACCATTTTAATACTCTAAACGAAGTTATATATACCAAAGATACGTAATTACATACTAATAGTTTATCAATATAGAGATAGCTATTTTGTTTCACATTTTCATAACTATTTATTACAATGAATTTCATAGCCAATACATAATAGTTTGTACAGATGCACAACTTGTTCGATCAACAACTTCTTGCCAGGGGTAAAATGTTAACTCGTTTCATACTTGGAAATTCTTACACGCAGGAAGAAAATATTTTCACTTGATCATGCTAATTCGTAACACGTTCATTTTCCTAATAGCAACATGGCATCCAGATTTATCTTCAATTAAGTGTGGGCTATTAACATTTTCATTTAAGATCATATTATTCATCCATGGGTTGTGGGACGGTGAACGTGTTAATATATCATTTGTAACCCTGCTGTTTCCTGGTAGTTATGTTACACGTCCTCGTTTCGGATTATGGTGATCTGACACATATGAAATTTCAGAATTTGTGCGATTAATCTTAGATGGCGGACGCTTTTAATGATTTCATAGCAGCCACTGTTGTATTCACTGAAACGCTTATCAATTTTCTTTTGTATGCCTTTGAAACCACTTCTTTGAGATCAATATTGATCTTGGAATCAATATAAACAATCAGTCAATAATTTAAATTCATTGTTAGCACAAGAAGTGTAGCAGGGTTAAACAACCATTGTCGGCCAACAATTGCTATGAATATTGTTTCAATGATCCCTACCGTTTTAACATTTAATCAGCGTTCGCAGTGACATCTCGATATATGTGAAAAAGACGTGCACGATATTTATGAATAATTTTATTTACTATCTTATTTATCGCTTCAGGGACCCAGAAGCTCGACTGCCGAGGAGTATAGCATAATTCAGAATTGAATCTACTAGTGAAACAATACTAGCACATTGACAAAACTTTCTGCTACTTTTTATATGAACATATTTGTGATATTTTTCTGATTAAAATACTTGGATTTTACTTGTTCAATCCACGATGTACATAATGTTCCATAAACGTTCGAGGTCCTCGAAGAAAGAGACGGTTCCTAAGATCCGAAGCTTGTTGGTATCATTTTAATCAGAAACATGTGACAAATATGTTGGTAAAATATTTAAAAAAAAATAGGAATAGCGTCTGTGCACGAATTTTTTACATATATCGAGCCATTACATCGATTGTCTTGCTAATTGATACTGCAAACGCTACCTATACGAGAGTACCTAAATTCATCCTTATGATAGTCTACATGTCTTTCAAACGAGACCTCACAGTCTCAAACGTATATACACTTTGAACCACGCCAACGTTTCTATGTTCCACGTATGCAACTCTATAAAAATTGATCTAAATTAGCTTGAATTGGCAGTGATTTCGTTCGAATCAATGGTATCAGATTAACGAGGAGCGTGAAAATTGATGAAGCGTAAATTGTTGAAGCGTGGACTGCGGAAGAAGGGAAACTCAGTAACGATGGTCGTGGTTTAGAGTGGCTGCAAGTGGTTGTACAATAATGACTCAAGAATGGTAATTGGTTAGGGCTGGTAAATGGCGGTTTACACGAGAAACGGCTGCTAAACGACCTGCTGGAAAAGTACAACGTGCTGGAGCGACCTGTGGGCAATGAGTCTGACCCCCTCCAGTTGAGTTTCGGCCTTACACTAATGCAAATAATCGACGTTGTAAGTTCAGACCACCAACTTCCACTCTTTTTCTGTAAAGAACGCATAAAAGACTTTCTCTCTACGTAACACGCACACCGCACACTGTACAGATGAGACATACGTGTACGAATGTACTCGAATTAATTCAAGTGCGAGTTAAGTGAGTGGCAATAGACAGAACGTCCTTTCTGCTGATTTTATTTTCTGTAGTTAGTGATATTGGCATGCATTTCTTTTCATTGTTTATTCAGTATCCTACTTTCGTTGTTTATTACATTTTGGGAAGCAGTCCACTGTTTTCTTGCATGCACAGTGACTTATAGAATTATTCAAATAAGGATGTTCGATGAAGGAAACAAATAAATATATTCTTAAAGTGACAATTATTCTGAATTAATTGTCCAACGACATTATGGTAGTTAGTTATAATTTTCGTTTACCTATTGCATGTCGTAGGAACAGTCATTTTTCGGTTTCAGTGAATTATATGTTTGTCAATAAGTGTGTTGAAAAATATCAGTAATTGAAATAAGTGTAATATTATTTTTCTATTGTCTTTTTGTTAAAATGATGAACTCGCTAACATATGTACGTAGTGCAATCAATTACTAAAAAGTATTTAGAAATTTGCAGTTCAATTATGGAAAATAAAACACAGTCATACATTTCAATTAAATTTTCTTCATCGATTGCTTTTATTAACAATGGATTTCTAGTTATGAAAAGCTTGGTGTCCTGTTTAACGAACTCGCATCGCTTGAAGTTCTTTTACCTGTTACAAATTTACACAATTATACCGAACAGTTAAACGTATCATCTGCTTAATGTAAATTGGTTGTGCGAGTATCCAGAAACAGACTCGCGGTTTAGTTTTGGATTCAATTAACACGTACTCATACTTTAAATGTGCATCCAAATTTACAGATGAACAGACATGATTAAAATAAAATCTTTCAATTATAAAATAATACAAAAATGATCAGATATTCATGAGATAAAAACCTTCTTAAATATTCTGTAGAAAGTTTTTTACACATCTTGGAAAACTAAAATATTTCTTTGATGCAAATATATTTTTGAAGTTTACACGACTTAATGCTAACTTAAAAAATAATTTTTCTATGACAGCTTCTTTAAATAATAATGCTCATAGATTTTGCAGTGAAAAACACAAACTCAACTGTGACAAAAAATTCAATTTTAGTATAATTTCATAAAAGTAGTGTATAAAATCAGATTCTTGTGTTGGCAAAAAATCAACAATGTTTCTGTCCCGTGTACAAAGCAATGGTGCATTGGAGAATCATTCCAGACGTTTTAAATGAATCGCATCGATCAGTGTCGGGAACCAGAATCGAGTTTTCAGTTAGTTCTAATGTTCTTCCATTAGTTCTCAAAACTATCGAAAAACCAAGCAGCTTCGAAGTTTATCTACTTAATAGATTATAGCGTAAAAAGTACAGTCCAAGTTCCATTCGGGACCATTCATTTAGGTATCGACAACGAACGTAATACTTGTACAAGATACGATAAGAATTCTCGACAGAAAAAATTCTACCTTTCATTATTATTAAAAATCTCAATAATCTCTGCAATCATAAAAACGTAAAATTAAAATTACGTCGCAAATAAGCAAGTCATTTTATCTCATAAAAATGAATGTCTGTCTCCATTTCCATTCAATTCAATGAATTAAATTTTTATAACTAAAAATCTGAAAATTTTTGACACAGTGCAATGTACGTAATGAAGAACACAATTACTTTTCCTACAATTGATTTTTAAAGCAAGTTAGTTTCGATATAAATTAGTATTGCTACCTTTAAATTTATTATTGCTAAGCAATTGATTATTGAGGCAGTCTAAGAAGATAATGAAAGTATAAAATTGTTCAATGAAATAGGACATCTATGTCAATAACCAAAATATCGTACAACGTTTAATAAAATTCCTCCCTTCATATCTCCAATGACGTGCATTTTTGTATTTAAATCGTGAAACATTGTGAAACCGTTCGATTCGATTTTGAACAGACGGGAATCGAAAGTGGTGTAACAATTTTTTAAGAGTAACAGAAACGAAGTTTAAAGCGCGCGTTGAAACTGAACGGCCGTTTATTGACATAAGAGTTAATCACTATCAAGAACGCGTTTCCCGTGTTCATTTCACTTCACAGTCATTTACATTCGCATAACATCACTTCACTGTTACGTTCAATATTTCAAACGTTCTGGGTAAATAGTACTACCATCGAATAAAATCGCCCGAAACAGGACAGGCTAATTCAGTTGGGTGTTACTAAAACACACGATCGCCATTGGCTGTGATATATGCATATATGTTCGAGACACGTGACTTTTAACGATTATGTTCACACAATAAAAAACATCGTGTTACTTACACTATACTCTGATCGAATGTTCTAAATTGTCCGAGTACGGAAACCTATTATTCAATGCAATACATTGTTAAAAGTAACATTCTTCGTTGTTAAAGAAACATAAATATGATTCACAATTCAGTCACTGCAATTTTTTAAAAAGTTAAACTACATATTTTTGTTATTGTCATATGATAGTTAACGTAAAGTAGACTTTGAAAATAATTCGCCAATAGTTGTACACCATAAAAATAAATAAATATTAATTGAAACAAGAGTAACGCACGGACGAAAATAGTACAATAATGACTATGATTGAAAATTATGTAGGACGTCCACCGACAAAGGTTTGTTTACCCGATAGAATATCGCATGAAACAAACGGCGGAACTTCTACGCCAACCTAATCGATGTCAGAATAATAGAAAGACTAGATAATATGGATAAATGGGAACACAAGTGACAATTGTCGCTTCCGGTTAACAGATTAATATATTGTCTGACCGACTCTCGCAAATTATTTCGCATTTAATGACACGAGTCAGTTTCCGGATTATTTCGCGAACGGGAATTTTCGCGACGGTGATCACGCGCAGAATGTTCCTCGCTTCTGGATGCAAATCGGGTCACGGGCAAGTCTCACTGATGGGTTTAGCTAGGAGAGATGCATGAACAGAAGAAGAGTTAAGAATTCTTTTCTCGAGACTCTGATTTCGTGGGAGCTGCCGTATTTGAGTATTTCCGATGCTTACAATGAGTGTCTAATACGTATATTACGTCGGTAATACTCTTAAATTCTTCAAATCAATTTATGAGTGGCGTAGATAATCTTTTCCGACGTCGAAATGAAAAATTCTTTGTTCGAGAAGATAGAATCAGATCTCTCCATAAATTTCGTATGAAATAGTTCTCCAGTATCGTTATAGAGGTCCCCTATGGCTGCCATTTTAGCATAATTCTCTAAAGCCTGAATTATAGTATCGTTCTTGTCAACCATAATTTTACTGGATACTTGAAAAGCGTTCAAACTATACATATTTTAAAGTAAGAATATTTTTGAGTCACACACACACACAACTGAAGGTGGATGAGACAGTATATGTACTGGAAAAATGATTTGTTAGATTATTGTGGTACTCTATGGTTGCCGTTTTAGCACAATTCTTTCATTCCACCGTAATTTTTGCTGGATACTTGAAAAACGTTCAAATGAGGTATATTTTAAAGTCAGAATATTTTTGTAACATAATAAAGTATGCAAGGAACAATATAATTCGAAATGAATAACTACATTTATCAATTTTTTTTATCAATGTTAGGATAAAATCATCCATGGCTCCAAAAGAGTCCAATGCTTAGGTTCAAAGTTTAATGGGTTAAAAAATTAAGGTAATCACGTTAGGTGGTCAACCTCATATTCGCTATTTTCTTTGTCACACGATTATTAAATAATACTTCCATTAAGAAATATAGAAGAAGCAAGAGGACACATGGCTTCAAAGATCGGGGTGTAGGTAGAAGAAGATTATGAGGCGTGATTCGATCGGTTAATGGGTCGACAGATGGGAATGGTTGAGAATATAATTTCGCCGCACAGTGCCCGGTCCCATGGTGTGCAGTGTGTCTTTCTTTGAGCTCGTTCGGCTATGAGAAAAATCAGAGGTTGAATCCCGGTCGCAATTGTAATAGTCCTATGGAAAAAGGTCACGAGGCAGAAGGAAGAACAAAGGGATGCTGCAAAAAAGGGAGCCGCTGTTGGACACGGGGAACGATAAACGGCGAAACAGACGCAGCGGAACAATGCGCAGGGCATATTTACCCGTGCTCGTTGCACGTTATTTAAGAGCGGTGCGCGCCATTTCTATGCCCGCACACGCATGCGCTATGAAAATTCGCGATATTACCATGCCTGCAGAGAAACCGATGATCTTCCCTCGGCCTGCTGCCATCGCTATTCAATTTAAATAAACAGCATTGCAATTCAATATTCGACACCATCTTCAACCTTCTCCCTTTCACTCGACGAGCAAATTGCGCACGTGTAGTCTCATTCGAGTGTGAAACTCCATTCTCCACGATCGTCAAGTCAGTATCTGTCAACACAATAAATCAGAGCAATTTTTTATTTATTCAAACCCATTTGGATCTATCGTACAAGGTACAGTAAACGATCCCGCAAACGATCATAGGTTTCTAACTTTCCACCACAAACTAGCATAATAAATATAAAACTAATACAATGAATAAAGAAAGTAGTTCATTAATTTTTCGCACTGTGGATTATAAAGGAGGCTACCGGCCAATGTCGATTAAATAATTGACGATTCCAATATGGACAGTGATGCATTTCAATGATAACGATCTGCTTTGCACTTATTAATGGTATTAATGAACTCATAGAAGACTTTTATGGGCGTGCCATTACTTCCGTTTTCGAATATAGTAATTTTTCATTGAATTTTTAGATGAACATTGCTGAAACTGTACATTATGAAAGAGCTTTAATTTTTATATTAACAATGTCTCTATACATACATGCATCTTAAATGAAAATATATATTCCATATTGGAAATATGAACGATAATAATAATGACAGACGCTTGATTAGTTTGGTGGAATAATTTTCACCTACTACTTAAAATTCATGGAGTCAATAAATAACATATAATCGAAGGTGTTTGAGTCATGACGAACCCAGGTGCATCCTCGCTGACGAGGAAACAAGTTTCTCTTCTCGGCGCGGAGTCATTAGTCTCAAGATTAGCCGAGTTCCAAAGCTTGCCGGCAGACACCGACGACTATCTTATTTGTCCTCTGTGTATGCGATAATGTACGCTCACCGGCACGCGAATAGGTTCCCTTCAAGTAAGAGAAAGTTACACCGTTATCGTCGATGCCTGTATATTTCAAAATGCTCCCTTAGGGCTGCGGCAGCTTTATCTGGCAGCGAGTTCGCCCCGCAGATGAATGTAGCTTCGCGGGCCGATTGCGGCTGGCGTTCTTACGCGAGCTACGCGCAAGATAATCACGCTAGAAGCTGGTTAATACAATTAGACCGACGAACGCAACGGTCTGTGAAAAGAGTAGTTACGTTATCCAGTCTTTCTTGGAACTTCGTTCAGAGTTACCCAGCCCGGTCCATTCGGCCCTCGTTGCAATCTTGGCGGATCTTTCGACTGTCTGAACATTAGCCGAATGTCTCGTAAAGTAAACGTCTCTGTTCGCAAGTTCCTACTGCCGGTTCTCCCTTCATTCTATTATGAATCACGAGTAAAGGATAATTTATTCGAGTTTTTTGAAATTTTTACTCGCGAACTTTCGGGACGTTGATTGATTCGAAAGGTTTGAGTTATATTACTGGACAGAGAATTAGATAGATTGGTAGTTAGAAATTATTGAAAATTTGTCAATAACGGGTGAACTTCATATTTAAATTCAAATCGGTTCGCGTGGTTACCGAGAGCGACGCCACCGCTGCTATTTACGCGTGTCTGTTCGGGACAACCAATGAAGTTTCTAGTTATAACTTCTTACTTGTTCGTTACGTGTCACAGCAATCGCACATGTAAAACGTTATCATTACCCATTATTATTATTATGTTCATGTATAGTTTAGTTATAAAAAAATTCGTATGATCAGTCAAAGGTTACTGAAAGTAGAAAAATGGTTGGGTACTAAGAAAGACTTAAAGAAAACAGCTGTACGTACAGTTTGCTGGCGCATAGAAAAAATGCTTAAAGGTGTGACTAAGTGTTATCAGTACAAAATTCGTATGATATGTTTAGTTATTAATAAACTACGGTGTTGAATGAGTGAAAATACATCCGCGAGTGGCTTCATTTAAAATCCCAATAGAAATCTTGGTGAAATATATTAATGACATATAATATACGTAATATATTGATGATATACGATTGCAACAAACAGGTTATCTTAATATTTTTCAAAATTCTATTAACACCTCTCCTCTTTCGTACTTCGCTATCTTGCCATGAATGTATAATGTCCGCAGTCTAATAATAACGTATAAAAATGAGCGTTGAACAAAGAAAAATCGACCGATAACCATTATGCTGTAAAAGAAGAATCTGTGAGAATTAATCAAGAGTCAGCCCTCGCGTTCTTTTACGTATGCATTCACTTATACGAACACCGAGAGAATATTTCATACTAATGTTCGGTACCATTTATTTTCGGAACGTTCATAATAACGCTCGAGAGCTTTTGAAAAATGTCACGACGTCAGTTAGATGGTTCGAAAGCATTTTAAGATGAGGATGTTCTACTTCCGGATTTTGAGAACACGAGTACGGGGTTTTATGAAATACAAAATATTTCACATAATTTCCACGTCTCACTGCATGCAAGACAAGAAAATGCAATTTTTATTTACATATTCCGGTATGTGGACCGTATTTCTGAATAGGATGTTCCAAGACTAGGAGGATATCGAAATCCTATGAACTACCAATGCTGCATGTAATAAGAACAGTGAAAATATACGAAACATGATGCTGGTGCATATGAAATGTAAGATTACATGCCGTTAGAAATTCTTTTATTAACGGATTAATGAAAAATAGCATTGTACATGAAATATAAAACTTAGCTGAAATTTATTCATTGTTAAAGAAAAAAAAAAAATACAAGTGCACTTTGTGCACGCACACAAATTAAGATAATACATCATGCAACGTATGGTGTACAAATTTATAAACCTTGTACATTTTATGTAATAATATAAACACTTCTGTAATTAAGGAAAACATTAGATGAATAGATCCATATCGTAAAAAAAGAAACATTAATTAATTCCCCGGACATTCCGTAGAAAAGACGCTTAACTCAAAGGAAGGATAAGCGAGCATTCCACTGCGCGAATGTAAAGCTACAATAAGCAACTTTTAGTTGATGCTGGATGTATCTCGAAAAAGTCTTTGACTCCGTAAAAGGAGAAGAAGTTGACAAGAATCGACAAAAGGTGTCGGAATGTTTGTTCAGTGTGGACGTAGCTTTAAGTTTGCCAGCATTTTCTGCAATGGTTTTCTCGATTCACCTGCATCAAAGGTGGAAAGCGAGTAGTAGAAAGCCTTCTCGCCATGGGATCTCGATTGTTTCAGGGAAAAAAATGATCTCGCCTTTAAACCTCTCTATAGTAGAACCTGCGGGACAAGGCTTCTCCTGCGTTTTCTCTCGGAAACACCTGGGGAAAATAGAAAAAATGAGAAAACAGAAGAGAGATAGAGAGAGAGCGCGCACAGTCTCGGTGAAAGGGGAAGGGGGAATTCGGTAGAATTTCAATTGTGGGTCCGGGTGCTTTGACGTCAAGGAAAATCTCTGCTGCAGGTTCTGAAGCTGTGCAAGATCCCGTGATCCTCAAAGATGAACCAAATCCAGAAATGTCTTCAAACGTGATTGAACACGCGGCGAAATGAATGGAATCTTGATATTCGTTTTTCCGGGCGAATTTCGAGTTTTGTGTAGTTACACGTATTCAGATCGAAATATATTTTTTATTAAGTACACGAATAAGTTTCTGCTGTGTTCTCATAGATGTCGGAACTGGTAGTACTTGCACGTAACTTTAGATGGTGTAGCATGTGATAGTACTACATATAAATAAACTTGAAGATTAGCCATGTCAGATAGTTGAATATGATCTAGGTCAGAATCTTAAAGAATTGCCAGAAACCATCATTATTAATGTTCGTGGAAAGCAGTTACTCAAATTAAGTCTAAAATATGCCAAAAGATATGACAATTAACTTTTCAGTAGAATAATTCTAGACCACACATTGCAACACTAGTCAAGGACACGTTAGATCTGTTTGAATATGGTGTTTTACTACACCCGCCATTTTGACCAGATATTGCTCTATAAGATTAAGATTTATGAAGTACTTCAATTATGTATGTGTGCCCAAATCAGGGGACCTGACTCGGATTGACAAGAAGAAGTTATATTTAAAGTTAAAAGAATAGTGTCGTAGAGGAGGAAGTATAAAATGGGAGACCCAATCTGGCGACACTATGTACATACTATGAACAATAGAAAATACTTTGAACACAATATTCTTTATATTTAGAAATGAATTCAAGTATATAATAGAATACTTCAATTATAAATGTGTGTCCAGATCAGGGGACCTGACTCGGATTGACAAGAAAAAGTTATCTCTAAAGTTGAAAGAATAGCGTCGTAGAGGATGAAGTATAAAGTGGGAGACCTAATCTGGCGACACTATGTACATACTATGAACAATAGAAAATACTTGAAATAAAGTATTCTCTATATTTCAAAAAGAATTCAGGTATCCAATAGAAAGTGAGCAGAGTCTACAGATTACGCGTGTGTAGCTGGCGAAGAATGAATTCTTTGACGCAGGGACAGGGTCTGTCTGTGATCCTTTTGACACGAAAGAACGAAATCAAGGTAACGGCAGGGCCACGAGTGAGTACCGAGATGGCTTTGAAGTTGTTGAAATAGAAATAGAACAGAACCGGTCTCGGCTACCGTTGAAATTCAATTTGCAAGCATTGGAGAAACCTTTCCGTTGCTTAAACTATCGCGAATTCAAAGGAAATATTATATTCGAAGGCAACACTCCATCCTCGGAGAGACGGCCGGGCGCACCGTGTGATTATGCTTCTAAAAACGATTTTATGAATCGATTTTATAGACGTACAATAATATTCCTGTTTATTACCGTCGGATAAATTCAGATTGGATTTCCTGTGTGTGGCTTTGCAAGCCGTTATTTTAAATGTCGAAATACGTTTCGGGGTG
Source organism: Lasioglossum vierecki (assembly GCA_028455595.1). Classification (NCBI taxonomy): domain Eukaryota; kingdom Metazoa; phylum Arthropoda; class Insecta; order Hymenoptera; family Halictidae; genus Lasioglossum; species Lasioglossum vierecki. The sequence continues at coordinate 22,800,766 of CM052337.1, forward strand.
CGGTTGTGTTGCTCGGGTGAATAGTCGCTGCGAAATGAAATTCGCTAGAAGTACGCATGGAATTACTTTCGTGTAATTTGTGCTAGAAGTTGCGTAGGGGTTCATTTAATTAAATAAACGTGGATATAGTATTATTATTAGTTCTGTCGAATTTAAATATTTCCATAATGATTAATTTATATTTAATGTAATAGTATGCACGAGCAATTTGCATCTATGCATATATTAAAACGGCGACTCTGTACAGTCTACCAAACCCGAAACATCTAAACGAAGGAATGGGAAAGCGAAACTTTTCGACAGATATAGTCCAAACAACCACAAGTTGAACCTTCCTAAACAAAATGGAGATGTTTAAAAGACGGTACTCTAAAGTTTCAAACATCAGAGGCCTTCAGCCTTCTCCGAAAAGCTGGCTAGCGACCGCACAAGAATCTCTACTTGAAACGGACCGATGAATTTCCGTAGGATCAAGTAGTCCAAGGTAGGACCTCTCTCCGCCAGTTTAAGGGGGTATTCTGGTTTTTCATTTCCAAAAACTCGATTTTTCTTTTCTCGCATTTTCTTTAAGTATACGGAACTACATATTCCGAAACAGCTGTTGCATCTGATGTTCCAGTTGACCAATTGACTTGAAATTTTGAGAGAACCATGAACTCGCAGCCTGCTGTCTCACCAACCAACATTTGTAAAATTCGTCAAATATCTTATATCTTTTATTTTGCTAAAATCTTGACTTAAAAATGTCACTATTTTGTTAATAGTCGAGTCTTGTTGTTTCTTCCTGATCTCAAACTACTCGTGAAAATTGGTAGAAGGGTACTCAAAACCGGAATTGCTCCTTAAAACAGCCGTCTCGGTGGACGCGTGGTCGCGTCAAAAGAATTATGGCTCGTCGTTGGGTAGACACGAGTGCCGCGAAATAAAATCCAATTCCACATGAAAGGAATCCGGTTAATGGCGGAGGACGGGAGAAAAGTCGGTGGAAGAGTCGCGAGGAGGAGACTACACCCGGTCTTGGGTATCGGTTTCTCATTTCCATGGCGGATACTCACGGATGCAGGATCCAGCCGTAGCACAGAAAGGAGGCTGCAAAGTGGATTTGTTCGACTAGGAAATGCGCAACGTGTACCGGCAACACCGGCGACGCTGAACTGCATTTGCGGCTCCACTTGCGAATACTTGCGATGCCTCGTCACGTACCGCAAAAAGTTCCGGGCTGTGCCATACGTCGAATTAACTGTCTGTGCCGGGTGATATCTAATTTTCCGTATGCTTACGACGTTTTTGGCCGGCTTTGCTAACGAGACCAGGTCGATACCGTGCCGTTTAAAGGGAGCGGAGTTGCGGAAACGAGCGCGGACTGCAACTTTCCTCGTGGAAACGAGGACCCGTGGAAATAATTGGCGACTTGTATGGATACTCGATTCTTTAACACTAGATTGCCTAAAGAAGTCATTTTGACTGCTTCTGAATTTCAATTAGAAAAACAATTGTGTATATAATGACACAGCTTCTTAGAATTTTGTGACTTTTTGTACAACATATAAATGCGTTTATTAATCATTGTAGTTGCCTCCTACCCCCTTTCATTTCCTGTATATGTATGTGTTATACCTGTATTGCCCAAAAGCAGTCATTTTGATTACTTGGGAAAAAAATAATCAAATGACTTTTATTATTGAATTGAGTAAATTTCTTATAAGACCAGATCGGCTCCGAATTCGCATAACAGTTTATATATTTTTTGATTACCGTCACTTGTACGTGACTTGTTATTCGAATCTTTATGCTAGGCCTGCCCACGGACCTCATTCCTCTTGAACGCGCGATAACGTAGTTCAGGGGGGAAGGAGGATCACTGATTGTAGTATCACTTACTGTAATCGATACGCTTTGATAGAAACTTACTAATTACCGCGAACTTACTAATAACTTGTTGTATGACTGTAAATAATATAAGAAATATTAAGAATTAATTTTAAACAAATTTCTTTACACATTAGTTATTCTTTCACAATGCAGTCATGTCGACTGCTTTTGGGGCAATACAGGTATATACTAAGTTTCAGTCTTTCTAGTGTTAATTTCTCGCATAGTCTGCGTATATACACTACAGGATTAACATTGGGTAACTAATCTTTCGTAACAATGGCAATTGGATGCTTGAAAAATTATGGATTGAATCTTTTTTTTTATCGAAATTACACTTGATAATCGGTGCAAGATGTATATTATAATGTAATAATTTCATATTGCCCTTTAGTAAATTGTCATTAAAGTAGAAAATAATTCTACGTTTTCTTTCTTCGATTATATTTATTTGAAAATTCGATCACGAAACGTTATCAAGTGTTTCGTTTAATGAATGAAATACAGCTTGTTGACTCGGAGCACTACAAACGAAACACGTAAAATCTGGTTAAAGTCTGTTGTTTCAGTCGAAAAAATATTCGAATTTTGTACGTATCAATTTGGTTTTTGTTTGAGCGATAAAGAGATGTGTGCTGAATATATTCGTGAAATTTCAAGTATATCGGAAAATTGGTTTTTGTGATATCGTATCAGCCAATCACAAAAATGTGGTGGTTTCGGGAAAAACTCGTTTAAAGTTCGAAGCGTTATGAAAATACGAATTTACATAAAGATCAGCAGTCGACTTATCATAGCCGAAAATTTCGTTCTGGAAAGCTGTAGAGTTCCCTGACCCATCGATTCCTTTAATACTATGTGAACATAATTTTTCGCAAATTTATTCAATTCCACCGAAAAATTCATATCCTTCCGCATTCCATTTCCTACAAAGTGGAGCAAATGGATAAAAATGTGAATAACTGTCAGTGGTATGTAACGAAATAGAATTTTATATGCTACAAAATTGTATCCGAGCAGTTGATATAACTTTTAATGTCCATAAAAATTATAGAAATATGTCGAAGCGGTTTACAGATATTGGTTAGAGTCATTGCTATTTCATCCTCACTTTTCACGGATCCTATGAAAAGTTACGCGACTCGAAATGTTAGTATAAAAATTCAATTTTGAGTATTATTACAGATTTAAGTTGCGACTGTGTGACTGACGTGGCAATGAAAGTGTTAATAAATAAGGAAGCTATGTTTTATGTTTCATAAAATCTCAATGTATACACCGTACCCTTAGCTGTTATAGTTAGTATGTCGAATGGCGAATCGACAACCATAAAAGCTCCACAAATTTCAAATAACTCATTTAACGGAATATAAACTGATTACGCTCAAATCCTTACTTGATACACATGACACAATAAATCACGCAATTAGGACAAGTCATACCTCAAGTTTAGATGGAATAAGTTACAAAATTATTCATAAAAAAGTTTCAGAGCATGTTTTATAAAAAAGATTAGAATATTAACAAAATCGACAATTCGTGAGACACTTTATATTTTTAGTGGCATTTTATAAGGTTGGAGTACAAAGTCTACTCGTCGTTACTTTTTTCGGTGGCAATTATAATGAGCATATTGTGTTATATTGTTCAAGCACAAACAGTGCACGCAATCACTGTATAAAAAATATAAGAGGAAACTTTACGAAGGGCTTACAACGCACATGTGCCTATGGAACGCTCGATCATCTTTAACCCTTTGTGGCCTGAGGATATTTTAAAGTACAACTTTCACTGAAGTACTACAATGATTCAAATACAGCAGCATTTATCATGGAATTTAATTTAACTTTATTGGACCTATCGATTCGTATCCTATTAATGGCAAGAAATACTCATAGTTACTGCTACATTTTTAACGTACAACTTTCACTGAAGTACTACAATTGTTTGAATACAGTTAGATTTTCCATGGAATTTAATTAAACTTTGTTGCACACCGCCACGTGAATTAGTATGCTTGTAATAGCTTATATTCAACTAGAACGAATTACTAAAAAATTTGAAAAATTTTTAAACTTTCTAAATATTACAGGTTCGCATACTTTTGTTTGAAAACTCGATTTTCGTACGTGAAACTATGCAGGTCTATGTAAGGCAAAGTGCATTTGCATTTTTTAGGTGTGTCGTTGCATTTATTAAAGCGGAGCCCTGAGAAAGTAGACCTTTTACACGATTCTGCTTTTCTCTCTACAGCCCTTTTTTAGCTCTAACCCAGCTTATGACAAAATTGTGCGACTCTCCTCTGTATTATAGAAATGGGCAGCTTTCCATCGAATTAATTATGGAATCGTTTTAAAAACCATCTTTTCGTTATTCTGGGATCTCGAAGTGGCAATTTAAATATTTAATCCATAAAGCAGGGTGCAATTCGATAAACTGAGCGTCACGACCCCTAAAATATTACCCTAATTTTCACTATTTTATTGCACAAGACTTTCTTTAATATTTTTGTAACAGTAGGGTGTTTCAGAAAAGCCTTAAAATATTCTAAAAAATCGTAAGTGAACATGACGCCACTTACACGTTAATATATGTTAAGTTAGTTCGAAAATTTTTGATGAGGATATTTTTATAATATCAATAACTATTCAACCATTTCGACTGGTCCTGGTGGATTTTCCCAACTGGTGAACAGAGGATCCAACGGTCGAATATGCACAAACAATTACGTAGTGCGCGAGGTGGCAGCGAGGGTGTTGTAAAAGAAATGATAACTCGATTCCTCCCTTGCCGGTTAATGCGGCGAAATAGTGTTGCGGCGGTGCTAAATGACACAGGAAGCCAAGGTGCCAACTACGTGGTACCGTTCCTTCCGCACCCGCCGAAAATTGTGTCGGCGTTAACTGCTCTTTGTTTACCGCGGACTGAACTTGCCTCCTGTAACTAACTTACAGTATTTGTTATAGCCGAAATTGCCTTACCGTCGGGGATGGAAAGTGAATCCCGAAACTTTACTCGTCCATTCCAGGGCGTACGTGATCTGTATAAACCGACTTTTCCACTGCGTCTGTAACTTATCCCAAATCCGAAGGCTGCGAACGTGTGACCCGTGAGGCTGCAACCGCTCCGCGAATTTATTCTACCCTTATACCACGATCCGGACCCGCTTGCGGCATCTCTGCGTCGTCCGAAAATTATTTAGCGCAACACCAGACCAAAACGACCCGATCGATCCTGTGAGTAACAATTTCAAATGAACGAAGCCACGCGAAATTGGACGACGCACATTCTAGCCATGAAATAGGTTAGACTTCTCACAAGCTAATTGAAATTGACTGAAAAGGACACATGAAGGAATCACTTTTAAGCAATAGTTTACAAGAATTAACGAAATATTAATAGAACAATCTTCTTGTTTCTTTATCAGATATAAAATAATATGGTAAAGGTGTTGTATAAGCTGCTCACCACTCAATGATTTTGATTATTATATATCCCACCCTTGTGATTACAGTGACACAGGAAGGAATCACTTTTAAGCAATAGTTTACAAGAATTAACGAAATATTAATAGAACAATCTTCTTGTTTCTTTATCGGATATAAAATAATATGGTAAAGGTGCTGTATAGGGTACTCACCACTCAACGATTTTGATCATTATATATCCCACCCTTGTGACTACAGTGACACAACTCACTGTAATGCTGCAGGAACACCCTTGGAACCATTATGGAAATTTTTTGTTCTTCATAATTTGATCAGTGGGGGGAGGGGCGTTTATGTCGATCCTATTAAATTATGTGTGCTGCGTTCTACAAACGAGTGTTATTATTAGTTGCACCCTAATTCTGGTGTTGTTTCAGTATTGAAAGATACAAATGAGCGAGAAATAATTTAAATACTATTTGTAAACTTGATGAACAACATATTGACTGATTACGTTTCACTTCTGCCTGGAAACATACTTCTTTGAGACGCATTTGCCAATGTCGCTCTTCTAATTGTAAATAACCTTCAGGAGACTGTCGCTCGAAGATTATTAAAAATGTATAAACGCCTCGCGTGGACAGTGAGATAAAAATACTGGTCAGTCTGAGTCCCAAATACATAGTCTGCTTTAATTAGGGCACAAGTATAACTTCGGACGTCAAACGGATATAAATGTAACGTTGCTTACCCACTCTTAATCTAGACGTATATTCTACTTATAGCAGTGATTTTGTTAGTAACTTATTAACAAGGTATGCTATTAATCTTCGAATGACTGGGTCAATTTTGACCGAGATTTATAAACGTTCAATTTAAACGATAATCTGGTAGCAACAAGTTTCAATTATTATTAAAAGATCAATGCTAGTCACCAAACTGATGATATGAATATGAATAGATTTGTGTCGGCCGTATAAAGGTTGATAACGTACATGATAGTTCACCTAAATATTTTCTTCAATTGGGATAATATGTATAAACAATCCTAGTCTTCGTTTGCCCCATTACTGAAACCATTTCCTATATTCAATATGCGAACAATTATTGAAACAGATGTACCGATCGAATACTTTCTGGCAGGCGTGGTAGCGCTAAAAAGAAAGCAATACCCCCTGTCAGCAGATGAAATCCTTCCGCGGAACAACAACCTGGCGAGAGAAAGGAAGAAAGAGTCGAGATAGGGAGGGAGAGAAATCCGCGAGCCGATACTACAAGATAAAAGCATCGGGAGCCGCAAAACGGCACGGTAAATCACCAGAATTCAAATAATACGTCCGAAAGCTGAAGCTGAATCATGAATCCGAGATGCGAACGCAACGCCCCGGAAAGCGTCGAAAGTATGCAAATACGGGGCAGAAGAATAATATATAGCGGCGAAAGCTTTAAAGATTAAACCAAGAATGGAGGCTGTCACTGCGGGGTGAGATTTATAGCCGGGAACCGTGAAGCCATGCGGGTGTTGGGCTACCAATCCGTACACTATCGTTCGTGTGTCCTTGCTCTTTCCGAACACACTGCGAAGAGTATCTTACGGTTGAAGGCGGTGGCGCGTGACCCACGGCGGACACGTAACAGCCAGAGATCTCGGAAATCCCGGGTCAAATAGGGGATGGGGCCGCGGATCTAAAGTTCCGGAGGGTTTGGCCCCGCTGTATCAAATTTCGTAGGTCAGTTTTCGTTATCCAAGCTAACCCACGACCCTGTGATTTTGCACAGCGATTTCCCAGCTCAGGAAATGCAGCCGAAACCCCGCTTTCAACCCGTCTCCTCACTCCGCCACGTTCTAACCTCGCTCGCTACCTCGCCTCGTTACAACACTTTTACCGAATATGCCGGTCGCAACAGGAATTTATGTCACACACGTGGCGAACATTCCGAGACGTACCTACATACGCGGCAATTTATCCGTTCGATTAACGTCGAACTCGCAATTCGGCCGACCGGAACACATGCTCACCTGCACAGCCCGTTCTTCGCACAAGATTCCACAAGTTTTATGGTATTCGGCATGAAGACATGAGATAAACGGAATTTTCGTGTACCCGGAACGGTCGAATTGTTTCAGTCACTAGTGCAAATTGACGTGTTGATTTCATTCACTCCTATGCAGTAGCATAATAACTAGGCAAAGTCTTCATGAAGATTTCAAGTCCGGGATAGAAAATTCACGAAATTTTTTATGGTGAAAATCAGTGATTGAAATGTGTCGGAAAATGTAAAGAAAATTCTGTAAGAAACTGTGTGATTAAAAAGTTTCATTTTTTAATTAAAGATATGGGAGTGAAAATTTTTTCGTTGGCGATGATCATTATTGATGAATATAATCCTATTCGTGTAATGTAAATGCTCGAGTTATTATAATTACTAAATTTTTAATGAAAGGAACTATGGTGGTCCCATTTATACTTTGCCTCGAACAAAGATATTTGAGGTAGAAACGTTAGGTGACTCACCCTGTATAGCGGATTCCAGTCTTGAATGTTGATTCCAGCAACATCAAATTGCGTTTATAATTACAGATAGTATATAAATATTTGATTAAATGTTATATTGCTGAGGTTGATTACAGTGTAGAGAAAATAAAAAAATTCTCGAAAAAAATAATACGTGTGTGAGTAATTGGTCGAAATCAAATCATGTGTATAAAATTATTCGCGATATATCATATTTATTTGCAGAGAACTGAACGAATCAGTGATCAACCTGGCGTCACTACAAATACAAGCAATTTTATTCAACATGCATTTATTCGTAGTTTGATTTATAAATTAGACTTTCACCATGTCGCAATTTCGTGTTTATTAACCTGTCGTGAAGAATTGCAACATATAACCTTAAAAGTATATTTCAGTTTTCTAATTGTGACATGTGTCTGTCTGACTAATGACGTGCGTATACTACTTCATAGAGACAAAATTGATTTAATCACAGTAAAACCGTAAAAAAATAACTTGAATACAACTTCAATTTCTTTTCTATTTCTTTTTTTTAACTGTGTCTTATTAGCACCAATGGAAAATCAAATCAATTAAGTGTTAATTCTCATTTTCTTTTTCGCTTTAATATTTCCCTGTAACTGCTTGTTGCTCCTTTAACTAGATACTCCTCCAATAAGTGAAATTAAAAGCTGCTTTAATTGGTTTTAAGCATTTGAAGTGCCAATTAATCTGTCTTCTTAACAATTCAGTAGCCTTAGTATAGCCTCGAGTGTGATCGAAACATAAGGACAGCGGGATTTTTATACTCTATTTACGTGTAAATCACATAACCGAATAATTGTCGAATGCTTTCAAATATTATAATTATATATTATATTATAATATTATAATAATAAAAATTGATTATTCACAAACTCGTCCAGTAGATGTTTAACAAAGAGTAAAAAAGTTAGACGACAAATTGAATTTTGCAACTAGATTGCAAGAAATCCGTTTTGCATACAAGGAGAATTAAAATATAAGTTGAAAGCAGAATAAAATTATTATCCCTTAAGCTGCACGTTCAAATCGCATTACGGTGGCAACGTTTTATTTAAGAGATTGAATGCAGAACGTTAATCCATTTAGCCACATATTCGTGGCCACGAAATCGCCATTGCAGTATTCGCTCTGATGCACATGTTCTGACAGTGCTATTGTTTGACTGTACAATCGCTTCGATGATACTTCTGTGCTATAGAAAGTTACAATTATCATAATAAATGTAGTTATTACTTGTGACATAAAATCTTTTTATAAAATCATTTTTATTAACATTTTTTACAAACAATTTAGAAGAAATTTATAAAACCTTTTATTTTCAAGACTAGTGTTAAAGAACTGCATTTACTTTTGCAAATATGTTACCTGATATCAAGAGTAAATAATTCGACAATTGTTATAGAAAATTGTGTACGTGCTCGACCAATCACAGAATTCTTTTAAAACAAACTTCTCCAAGTTAAGTACCATTTCCAATCGAATCGATCTGAACCATTACTCTCATTTAATAATTAACTCGATATAAGTCTAATTTCGAAGGAAGGGTACAAAGGAGCAGAGAAAGCTTTTCTCCGTTTCCTTTTTAAACTTTGAGTGCACTTCCATTTGATCCGAATTACTATACTGAGATAATTACCTGCGGAGAGCGATAATTCTCTTGTCGAGGTGGTATGAAGTTTTCTAAAGGTTGAATTATATTAAATAAAATAAAAAATGAGCCGATTGAATACTGTTGTAGGGTTCGGCTGGTCCCATCGATCCCGATGGCAATAAGATTAATCACGGTTCAGTATTTAAGCGAGACAGGCGAAGGGAAGACGAAATTTCGGCTGGCGATTAATTATTCGAAAGTTTGCGTGCCAATACTGCGGATTGCGGTTCAAATATTCGGCGCAGCACTTCCGGCCAGGAATGCATACGCGTGAAAGGTATTCAGCTACCGGCTTGGTATGCCATGAAATTCTCTTTTCTTCTTCGGATGCTTTTAATTGGAGAACATCTATCGACAGATCTGTCGTTAAATTCCCTTGTAATTTGTGAAACTGCACTTCAAAGTGTGAGTATTGCGTCCGCAACGTATCTACGTCGTGCATAATGTTCGTACCTTCATAGAAGTGCCACTCATTTCTAGTTCCATTTTTACTTTTCCATAAAGAAGAATGGATCCTATAATTATTATAGATCTTCATGCAAAATAAAAATTGTTTGCATTGTCAGCAAGACACATAAGTTAAATATAAAATCACGACTCTCAGTAATTTTAATAAATTGTGAACAATGCCTTGAAAAGAATTTTCCACGACATAACAAATTTTATATTTTATAACACTTTTGTTCTCCTATGTAATATCGTAAAAATTGTCTCACCACTATAAACTAAATATGATCTAATAAGTAGATTAAGAGTAGAATAAGAATCAATGTTTACCATGGAAGAAGAAAATGGGTTTCAGATACCTTGACTTCGACGTTAGTAGACAACGCTTCCCATTTGGCGTTTAATGCTTAAATAATTGAGTTACAATACCGTGTATATTGAACTTTGATAGTCCCTAAACGATGTATAGTTCACTGAACTTTGATGGTCCTGAAACAATGAACAATTTACTAAACTTCGATAGTCTCCGATGAATATGTAGATGATTGAATTTTGGTATTTTCTGTAAAATATTCTATCAGTACTCGTATTTTATGAATATTCTATCAGTAATCGTTAACTTTGTGATATTTTAACAAACCTATTTCACATTTACGAGAAACCTTAATATTTTTTAATCAAGGAATGTTATTTCAAGAGTAGATGTAATACTCTTGCGAGGTGGAGCTCTATACGCCGAGACATCCATTTAGCTATAGGAGTCCTAATAGAAATTGCAGGGGGAAATGAGTTCAGTTATAATTATGGTTGTGCGAAACATAAGTTTGCTCTCGTTCTAACAGTAATACCTACGAAAATTTCATTGGCTGTTGCAATCCTGTTACTGTGCTACGTTCCTTCAAGCGACATGGAAGAACTATAAAATGTAGATATTTTTGTGCGAGTTTTACTGTATCTGTTATTGTTATTAAAACCTACATTCAACTCGATGAGATAGAAAGAAAGTGTTATTAAAATTTTCCACTCTCAAACATAACTTCTCAAATGAAATTAGTTTCTATAAGGACACAGATTAGCTGGCTTTCGGAATAAAAAATAATGGAACCTTTTGCTATATTAAAAAAATTGAAAACATATTTCATTAATATCATAACTGAAACTGACTTCAAACCTCATGACTAGAGTGTCGATTCGAATTTATTTAAAACATGAATAAATCAACTATGAAACAAAAAAATTTAAAAATTACCAAAAAACCGTCGTGTTATGTTGAACATATTGAAACGATTAACGAAAGAAATAAATGTGTTCGTAACTACTGTGTCTTGCAATTGATGTAGATAATTATTATTTTGTACAAAAATTGTCAGTCTACTGATGACTACCGTTCATTCGGGCGTTTCATTGTCTTCGTAAATGTAAACATGCTTTAATAAACAGTGTGATATAATGTTGATGACGGTAGTGGGAATGCTGCAATGATGGTGACGATTTTAGGGGACACTTTTCCGTAAAAGGTTCTCATGTTTTTCTGTGAAATTCCCAGCATCGAGCACCGAAATTTATGTTTGCATGTGACGTGCACCTGTCCAAGAATCCCAGTTTATGGCTGTTTGTCCACGCTGCAGCAGTCCGAGGTGTCGATGGTCGTTGCAACTCCCATCTGTGTTGGTTTGCAACAAAAACTACTATTTTATACTAAAATCCACTTTCTCCATTATACTACGTAGTAAAGTGATATAGTCCGTCACTGGTCAGACATTCGTCACGGATCATTTACGAAATACGACTGTAGGGTTACTGTATCTAATGGTGCAACATTTTGACAACGAAATAACATTTCCCATCGACGACAGTGTAAAATATTCGGTCAAAGACAATTTATGCATCTATGAGATACATTAATATGTTAAATACAAAACTGTGAAGACATTACAAGAATGTAAAAATATTGTTACACTACTTTGGACATTTCATTTCTGTTTCTTATAATTGTCTTAAAATATTTTTAATTTTGATAAAAACCCACAGTCTAACACTTTTTTATGCATCTTATTGTTAGTATCGTGTAAAACAGATTTGTATTAAAAGATTCTATTCTTAAAAATGATTTCACTTGATGCGTCGAGAGCAGTGAAATATACTGGATTCATATAGGTTCTAAAATCAATCCCGTCAATATAAAACACAAAAGTTTGCTTTCACAGCTGTAAAAGATGCTCGATGTGTCTTCCTTCCATTGCAATGCGAAACTCGCATCTGCGAATCCTAGATCAATAAATGTATGCATATACAGTATGTATATACATTTTCAAGTGTTCTTTTCTTTTTTCGTACTGTAACACATTGTCTTTCTGATGTCGCATATCCATCGTATTATTTATCTGTAGTATGCAGATTTTTGTATAAAACAAAAACTTTCTGGCGAATTGTTAAGAAATTAAGTGTATCAGTGCATTTCTGACTCGAATCAAATTTTTATTTCCTTTTTGACTTAAAATACAGTTAAATAGACATTCATTTAATATGCTAAGGGTTGCATCAAAGTTTAACTGAAAGGAAAACCTCATTAAAGCTTAATAAACTTTTTATTCTGTTGGATCGTAGACAATCTGATTTGACGTAAACGCATAAATCACAGTCTTAAGCAATTCTTAATTTCTTGAAAGTTAAATTACTGTTCACGGTAAGAAATTATAAACCACGATTCTCTCTGACTTGATTGTTCTTCAATTCCAACATTAACTACAAATAAAACATTCGAGATTAATTTATAGCACATTGTTTCACTTTGATTGTTGCGGTGACGCAATGTCCTGTTTAAAGAGAATACATCACGATATGAATTAAACGGATTTTAATTACGTCAGAAGCGATAAAACTAACTGGATAATAAGTTACAGATGGGTCGCATGATGTGTATGAAATATTTATTTAAATCGATCGAATTGTAAATACCATCGGAATTAATTATAATTAATATGCGAGCAAATCCCGGAGCGTTCGCGCATGATAGTATAAAAAATACAGTTGCTCCAAAAAGTATTGGCACATTAAATTGTAATTTTGTTCATAAGAATTGTACAACAATAAGTCTGCATACATTTTAAAGCTTGAAGCATTTATCTACTTTGGCAATTCATTGTTCATTTGTTCAAAGATATTTTTCCTATATTGCACTATTTTGTTTAACGAAATTATTGCTGTTTACTAAATAATGTCCAGAATTGTTTGAGAGTGGGGAATTCAGTGTTGAAATACTGTAGGGATCCACTGTACATCATTCTTCTTTTTCGACACGAGGAAAAAATTGGGTTATAGAGAGTTGAGATAACATTTGAAATATGGAATTACTCTTATGCTATCTATCATCTAGGCATAATGCGGATTTCGAACGTTACAAGGTTCCCTTTCTTATTCGAGGGAATTCCTTGGCCGTTCACACGATGAAGCCTCGACGTTGAAAGCATTGAATTGTGCGCTGACGCGGACCATATTTTTTCCGTGAATTGTGTCATCGATCGAGGTTTACGAATTCATTCAATATTTCGCCGAAAAAAGAAACGGTGGAAATATGGTACGTAGAAATGACGCTTCCGACCTACCTGCTAATTATCGCCCCGGTCCAAACGGAGAACTTTTCTACGCGTGATGGCAGAATGCCTCGGTATCTATTTGTCCGTAATGAGCGTTTCGATTTTCCGTCAGAATGCCTCTAAAAGGAGGTAATAAAACCACTCTCTTTTTTTTCGCGACGTACATTGCTGGTTGAACTTTCTTCGTTTTTTTTCTTCTCTCTCTCTCTCCTCTGCCTTGCGTTGTTGTTGCGTCCGCAACGAGCAACGATCCTGCCTTGAAATTAGTTTCTGCAAAGTATTCTTAACTTCTGCCTTCATTTCGCTCGCCATAAATGTTTTAATTAAAGTTCGTTAAAAGAAACTCAATATTTCGCCTCACCCCCCTCGGAAAAATCCGATCTATGAAATAAAGTCTAACGGCGAACAGGAATCACTTTTTTCCCATAGTTCAATTACTTAAGACGCGAACATCGCACAGTGATTACCAAGAGATTTCCGACCGATTGTCTGTATTTAATCCGCAAGTGATACCATGATTACTCAGACTACGAAATTGAATAACCTATAACATTTACCGATAACATAGTCATTCAAGGTTATTTAATGTGGTCCAAGATTTAGCTTAACTAGACTGAAGCACGTCCACCTAAATATGATTTCTCAACTCCCAACCAAATATATTAGTGCTATATTCGAAAGTGTTATAAGTTATAATTAAAAGTTATCTTTGTAATGTTGCACGCTGCTAATAATCCCATTTGGGGTTCTATAGCTTAATAAAAAAATATATGATTTGTAACCATCAGATGTCTCCTCTGAAAGAGAGTAATATTTGAAACATGTTTTACAACGAGCTATAATTTCGGAAATAATTGCGAGAGAAAGTTCAAATAGGACAGCCTGTATATAAAGTTTCGCTGGGATATCGATTCAGTAACAAAATTCGTAATTCGACTTGTAAAACGCGTATCGACGTTCGCGGAAACTCTTTGAAAATTATACGGGCGCGTTGCGGGATGGAACTCGATCGACGACAGGCCATCTGATTACTATGAAACGCGAGCGGAAGACCGAGTAACGTAGTCTGCCCGCGACACACTCGGTCAGCCCACTTTCCGCCAACACCACCGTTTTTTCCTGCCTCTAATTAAAAGTTCGCGATCCAAACCGGTCGTACGTGCCTTGGACTACTTTTCCCCATTCATCGTGGATTCGACGCGGTGTGCATATCCCTGGGACCCACGCTGATTACGCCGATGGAGGGAAAACGAGGCCGCCCCTGTGCACGCGGAAACTTGGTTTTGCCCAGTCGACAGCGAATCGAAAACAAAGAGACCCCTTACACGCGACATCACAACTCGAAAAGTCTTGAAAGGCCGTGCGTGCCTGCGGTGGAAAATCGCGGTTTTACGCCACGGCAAAACACCGGTGCGTATAATTAATAGACTGATGCTGATGGCGGCCGCCACGCGCCGGAAACTTTTTCACGCGCCTTCGAATTTAACATTCCGAGATCACACTTTGACATCTGTATCTCTTAGAAATGAGAGAAGGAATGGTGTGTGCCGACTCTATTCTTTGATCTCTTGTCGCTGACACGTAGAAAGGAATAGTAAACGAGAGGAAATAATATCAATACGGTATTGAAATTTTTTTGTGTAAGATGTTTCTCTTAATAAAACTTTTCCCAACATATTCTTGACATTTTTACCACGTTTTTATTAGCTCGCTTTCTTGTTTGTCTGTCTGTTAGTTCGGTGGCAAATTTTGCAATTGATTTTAAACTAACTTCCTGATGACCTAGAGACTTGAAATTGCACACACTGCTCAGAATTGGATGACAATGCATTATTCAAAAAAAATTTTTTTAAAAGTCTTACCGTTTCGGAGAAAATAACAATTAAATATTTACCTTTTCATCCCCCCGCGATCTACGTTCAGCGATCCCTACTTCGTTCGACAACCCCCTCTACTTTACTATACGTGCGCACTCTGACTCGTCCCCACTTCACGGACCCATTTCGCCCCGACGCGCGAACCATCGGTAGTGTAGTACATCATCGTGCGACGATCGTGACCGATAGTGCATCATCGCTTTGTTTACCAAGTGAAATTTACAGTAAGCTTAGTGAGTATTCAAAGTATTAATAAAGAGTGATAGAAGTATTAACACAAGACTAAAAAGCAGAAAATAATTATTTAAATAAAAATAAATTTTTAAAAATACCACGTTTTTAAAAACAGACTAAAAAGTATAAAATAATTTTTCCTAGTGCCATACTGATTCCTAACCTCGTACAGATAGTCCTGAAAATTTGTGATTGTGAATTTTGAATAGCTGTGAAAATACTTGTGAGATTTAAAACGAAAAACGTGGGGCGCAAAATGCATCAATTATCTATCGCATGCGCCCCACGTTTTTCATTTTAAATCTCACAAGTATTTTCACAGCTATTCAAAATTCACAATCACAAATTTTCAGGACTATCTGTACGAGGTCAGGAATCTGTATGGCGCTAGGAAAAATTATTTTATACTTTTTAGTCCGTTTTTAAATTCTTTTTGAAATGACTCCAAACGCGACACAATTTCGATCATATTTATCCATTTAATTCGTGATTGTATCGTGTTGGTTTCATAAATCAATGATTAATTTTCCATTTTCCGTGGGAAACCTCGGTCGCCTATGTTCACAGATAATTTTTTCCTGTTAGAAACAATATGGTTTTGTTATTTTTAGTGAGACGAATGGTACTGTTGCATGGCGAGCAGGTGGAACAAGTTTTCAGAATTAGAATTCCCGCGGGCCGCGTATTTCTCGAGAAAATTGACAATATCAGAAGTTCCGTGTCTGGCAAGTTGTCTGGGGAAGGTTTTCGTCGCAGCAGTTCAGCGTCGGCGTTTCTCAAAAGTTGTTCGAATTAGCCGGGTAATTGGCGGATACATGGTAACCATGACAAGCTCTGGTCGGTGTTTGGTCTCGTTCTACTTTCCCTGCCGGTCACATTTCTCTGCCGGTTAGCTGCTCGCCGGCTATACGTTATTTACTTCGAACAACCAGCCACAGTGCCGCGTGTACAGTAAATATAATTAGCAGCTCTACCGAGAAACTCATTTAGAATCTGAACGAAGCGAAGCTGCCGGCTCTTATTATGTGGCTTTTATGCGGTACACGTAACCCGCTCCTGTACGAAACACAGCGACGCAACGCGACGCGACGTCTGAATTCAAACACAAGTGAATTACAGAAACGTCCATCGACGAAACGTTGAATTTTCGGTGTCGGCTCTTTCTTCTCTTTCCTCGTAGTCTTCTTCTATTCCGTCGAGACGGAACTTTTCCCTGCGTGCACACGCGGAACTGCCAGGTAAATATGGGTTACGCGTCTCGATGAAGATATTCATGCATAGAAATTGTTCCCCTCGATATATTTTACTGTTTGAGTACCGCGTGTTCTCCAGGAACACCGTGCAAACTGGAACGCGTTAAACTTTTAGAAGCCTTTTGAACGCCAAGAAAGTATTTCATATTTACGGCCGGCACGAAACGCGTTTATACATTTTTATAATACTGACCCCGGCAAAAAAAAAAAGAACTAAGAAAAAACGTTCGACGAAAGCAGCGAAATCCGACATGAAAATTCGGGAATGGAAATTATTCCAGCTGAGCGTGGAAAATATTTTTATCGGCTGCGTATGTCCGAGATTCGATGGTACACTATGTGAAACTCGAATTTAGGTGGAAATCGAGAAAAGTAAACACGGGAAACATGTAATTTAGGCGAGTTTCGTCTTTTATTATTTATTGTTGTGATTTCCGTGTAAACGCTGTTTCATATTTTGCACGAGGAAGGGATATATCCATTACACCAAAACAACCATCGATCATCTTGTTCTTTCTTGCATTAAATTTTCAGCTGGGAAAATAGACTGCCAGATTGACTAGCGTGCGCGATGGAATTCGATCGATACAAAGAAGATAGTGTACTGAGATTCTTAAAGAACCACCTTCTTCTGAAATTACGAAAACCTGCTTTCAGTGCTTTCCAAGTTGAACAGAAAAGTAGTTCGAACAACAAAAAAAGCAATTTTCGAATACACAAATGAGCCATGCACGGTGGAGACAGAGAGGAACTATTTACATGTGTCGCGTTATAAGCAATGTCTTTGTCCTCATTGTCATCCTCAGAACGCGCACCTGAGCCCAACCATAACATTCCAAACATCTATTTCATCCTGCGGATTCAGAGAGCAAACGGCCACAGGAAATGTATTCAACACCGTGTCACCGTGTGCAGTCGAGGAATCTTTCTTCTCGTTTTAATGAAAAACAGTTTTCTTTTATTTTTTTTCTCGCTTCGAGTCTTTTTCTTGGTTGCTTGCTTGAAGTGCAATTTTCTCTCGTTTCCAACCGACTACCATTTTGCCTGAAAATGTACCTTTTTCGTAAACATCCTTCTTTCCTTCTATCACGGTGGTACACACAAGTTGTTACAAAATAGTGCAACAATAAATAATTTAAATGAATACTAGTGGTAATTGTTTGAACAACTGGTGTAATTGCATTTTGATAAAAAAATTTATGTCGGTCTGAAATTTAAATTTCTATGTCCAATATAAAACAGATAAGACAATCTTGGTATTTTAATTTTTGTTATACGTTGAAGAGTTGTTCCAATATAATTATGAAACGTTTATCAATATTTGTGACGTTTTTCTGATTCACATGAACCCAAACACGATACAATTTGGATCATGTGTACTGATTTAGTTTACGACTCATTAGAACCTCGATTATCCGAACCAACATCGCAATTCTGTATTATGTAAACAGTTCAAGCTAAACTGGTCTACATGAAAGACGATTCATTGTGTACAGATGACTCAAGATATCATCTAACAGTGTAACTAGTTCACTGTCCTATTATTCCAACACTCATGTTGCATTGATTACTTCGAATAATAGATGTTCTACTGTATCGTGGATTAAACGAGTAAACTTGATCCAAATTCCGTCCTGTTTGGGATCATTTTGATCGTAAAAATATCACGAATATGTTGATAACAGTTTCGTAAAAAAAATCAGTACTGTGTTTGCTTGATGTCAAGAGATGATATATGTACACAATATAGAGATTTTTCTAGTATTTCTAGTTATTATAAAATATTAAATTTACATAAAATATTAGGAGATTTACTGTCTATCAGGAGATAATATCTGTACACAATATAGTGGCTTTTCTAGTATTCCTAATTATTATACAGATAGTAATCCCCAACTTTGTTGCGTTCTGCACCCTCCACATTAATTACATTAAATCGGTCACGAGTTGACATCGTTTCAAGTTGAATTAACTTGCCCGGTGACCGCGAGACAATTGAAAAGAAGAAATGCGTTTACGCGGAAGTTTCGCTGGTCATATCGTGAAGTGGTAACCGCCGTTGTAATAGTGATATAAAGGACGGCCGCGTGAAAGAATGTAAACGAGGATTCTGGGTTCGTAATTTATGGAAACGTGCCGACGGCGCATGCCGAAACAGAAAGCCGTAATTAAGGAATTTTCACGAAGTCGGTGGCTAACAATAACGGTCGCGGTATTTTATTACAGCATCAAAAATGTTCGCAATTCCATACTGCGAATTCATCTGCGCGATAATTACGCGAAACACAAGGGTTCGGGGAAGTGAAATGCCACGTGTACACACCAACTAAGAACTTCCGCAATTATTATACCTGCAGGCACTTCTTTCCTCTCATTCACAGGAACAAGATTTCCATTTTTTTCTCGTTTTCGAATATGAATCTTCCATGCCGCGTGCTTCTTAGTTTCTGTAATGGCTGGCACACATTATTCCATGTACAATGAAGATGTACTATTTTTTAGGTCTCAATATTCATTTTAGCTCTCAATATTTATTCGCATTGAAACGAGAACTTCATGTGCTATTTGTATAATGCTTACTTAATTACAAAGTATAAATCATATGTAAATGCAACACTCTATACTTACACAGAGAAACGCAGTATGATCAGAGTCGCCATATGAGGAGAGGGAGCGCGGATTCAGTGGAAAAAGTTACCAATACATGACAGAGACGAAATATTTCAAGGAATATAGCAAATCGTCCAAATAACAATTATTATCATTCATAGATCTTGTTCCGTCGTAAAACCCTCTGCGAACGGCAAGCGCGCGATCCAGAAGGCTAGTCTAAAAATTATTTTACACATTTTGGTCCGTTTTAAAATCGTGGTATTTTAAAAAAAATTTCTTTTTTTTTACCATTGATGCACCGAGGTTATAATTTTGTAACCGAATATGCCTGTACTTCCACTCTTCCTAATTTTTCACTACTTCCACCACCGTTTAAAACACACCCTCCAGCCAATCATATTCAACTTTTGCCAAGACCACCCCTACCTTCGAGCCTTTCCTAATTTCTATGCGAACACCACAACTGTTTCGACTACTGATCCACTAACAACCCCAAGTACAGCCGAGTCTTATAAATTAACAAATAAAGAAACGAGTTCTCCGGAGTTTGACTTTACAATTATTCGCCGTTCACCCAGTTCTGATACGTGTGCCAGTTCCGGGATCAAACTCGACTCCATAGATCGTTTTAATCATTTTCTGCCAGTGAGCCACTCGTCGACAAAGAAATCGCGTCTGCGTAACTCGGAGCAGCATCTTGCCTCGAGTAATAATGACAGGCATTCAACGAACGATGCTTCTCGCTTTAAAATGTTTCCATCAATGACCGACGTCCTTTTCACTCGACCCGCATAAAACACGGATCCCGGCATTTTATTCAGAGCTGTTATAATGAATTAAAGGCGGCGCAGTCTTGGATCCTCCTTCTCTCGAGCCGGCTCCGAGTATCTCGTAAAAATGTAGTAGTCCGTGAAAAACAGTATTTACAGTGGCAGACCTACAATTTGCGAAAACATCGCCGAGCGAGGGAATTGCCAAGGAAAGCTTTCTCGATACCATTCACTATTTTTGCCTCCTTTTCCTCTCGACCCTTTACGCGTTACGCGCTCTATCTTCCTTCTGCAAAATGAAGCGAATACGTTGATTGGTTCTCAGAATCGACGAAGAATTAGCTCTGGGTATTCCTTTTACTCTTTGAGTCGTTCTGACAAGAGTGCGCGGTTGATTTGTGTATTCATGGTGCATGTACAGTGTGAAAAGTGGAATTAAAGCTTGAATCGAGCTGAATGAAATCTTAACTCGCCTCCCTCCTATAGGCAGTGAGAGTCTTGATTGAGAAAAGGGATTTTATTCCATTGTTTGTCTTCAGATAAGACTGACTGTCCAATTGTTGAACCGAGACAAGAACAGGGAGCTGTGCAAATGCTGAATGCTCCAATAGCTTGCTAGAATCGGCCTTAAATAATAATAATACTTGAGCGAGATACTTGACTAAATTTCTAATAATAATACTCGAATCCAATAATAATGAATGTACTTTTAAGTTAATCTTGAAAATGGTCCAAATTTGTGACCGAAACGTTGATTATTTAAAATAATTAACAAAACTATTTAGTTAAGTTTGTTTTTTATGATCGAACCGTAGCGCCGAGATCATTTAATAATTGTTATTAGCAATGATACGATCGATATAAGAAGTTTATTTATAATGAATGTACTGTCATGGTTAAGCTAAAATGGAAAGAAATGTTTAACCTAATGTTTAGTAAAGAGGGAAGGAATAAATCGCACGGGTTTGAAAATAGAGAACAGTAGTAATTGTTAAATTGATGTGGAGACCGAATTCGAAGAAAATGCTGAAGAAATACGCGCAAAGAAATTCCTGGAGGACATAATGGCACTCCCAGCTGGTACAAGGCAATTAATCGTACTTGATTCGACGGGAATTACGTTCTTCGTACGTGCTTCCTCGAACGCTTGACATGCACTGTATCACGTGGCAAGCAGTAGGTAAACTGATTTTATATTAAATTACAGGCAACAACGTTCCACTCCCGTTGTCGTACGTGAAAAATTACCTGGATTGTGCTCAGAAGCATCGAACACGTAGCATCCATTCCTGTGGGATTCGAGGGGCTTATTGAATCTTTCAATGCATTCGTCTGTTGCTCGCGTATCTGTCTCTAACAGTCTCTCCCCTACAGCCTGGAGACTTTATACTGATTATCTGCTAGAATGCTGTTCTCTACTCGGAAAAATTTAATAAACCAACGATAACGTTGCGATGAAAGAACTCCGTTTTTCTTGCCACCGTTTCGTGGACAATGGAATAAATCAATTTGATCAGACGATCGACATAGTCTTCAGTGGATTGTTAACATTGATCGAATTGTTTCTTCATTCGTTAGAAAAAAAAGTCTACTGAAAAATCGATATTTGTTTTCTGGCTGAAACTTCGTAGAGATCTTTATGCAAAATGATAAATCACTTGTATCAGTTGCAGGACAGAGGAAGTAAATAGGAATATATTTCTATCTTTTGTGGTTTTATTAATTTTGTCAATAATGTTCTGACGCAGACGATCATAGACATCTGCGATTAAGTTTTGGGAGAAAATGTAGAATGTATAATGAAGAGTGACTTAAACTTGTTGAATTATTTTTCGAATACACGTCTTTGTTCATTCAGAAGCCACAGTGGAAGGAAATGAAACGGTGATTGGAGGAAACGATCAGTTATCTCGAGACGTCGAAGAAAGTTTCTGACATTTCTCATTATCGCCTCTTTTCGCAGATAATTAAGAATGTATTACTTCACTGTTGTGCCGTTTTCACAGTCGTTTGTTATTTTCCTGTTCCACTGAACGTCGTATTATTTTATATTTTCCAGTCATGATGTTTAATCTTTATTTCACTTTTTCATTCTACTTCTCTCTTGCATATATTCATGCTTTTAATACGTTCTTAGTCATACATTTATCATGGTTTTAAACAAATTGTTAATAACGTACTTGCGCACAAGTAGGATTACAAGCATAATTAACCTCGAAGTCGTTTTGAGATTAGTGTAATGTCTAGATGCAGAATTTGACGTGTTTATAGCACCTACGGTAATATACCAGAGAACGTTGGCATTAACAAAGATTAGAAATACAGAGCAGAACTGAGGAATTATTTAGTTGAATAGTCAAACTATTCATTTACTCTGGGGTCTTGATAAAATTACTCATAGATAGACAGAAAAGTAATAAAAACATTTAATTTAAATACACTGTTGTATTATTTTTAGTTGAATACAATTTTTAAGAGAAAATTAATGTCCAGATTAGGCTTCGTCCATTCATAAAAATAAGGAGGCACACAATGTGCCCAATAATAACATTTTGAGAAGAAAGGCCAATTACTATTGTTTTGAACAAGTAAATTTGTAACTGTTTGTAAATTTGGTAACGTATGTGTAAACAGCAAACTACACTACAGTTTGATTAAACATATTATTGTTGACATTGTGGTGATTGTCGAGTCTATCAGGAAACTGATAGTTTCACATCAATAGTAATGATCTTTACAACATTAACAATTGATAAACTCTATTATCTGACGATCTCAAATGTCACAACTATTTTAGATCGTTACATTCATAATAGATTATTAAAGTTTTCAGTTCATGTTCATGTCGTTCCATGACATTCGATTTACATCGTAGCCGGAACGTCATCGATGAATCGTGATAGCGTAGGATACTCGAGGTGAAGTGCATATTAACTAGCGCACCGTGAATCGCACGTTTTTATGACACTCTATTCGGTATTCCCTTTTATCCTATTCAGATTTTCTATCACTGAATCAGTCTTTTTTTTTTTAATCGACGAGAGATTTCGATTATTCAAACTACAAGCTTCCCAGCGATTGCAATTTCTAATTGTCTCTATCATACCGCAGATAAATTCAGAAACTTCCACGAAGGCAACTGTTTCATATTACATTTGTATTTGGTGCACTCATTTAACTGTATTCATTTAAATCTTGCCAAGCTTATTCTAACTCATTAAATATTGAAATGTTTTAAATCAGTGACCAGAAAAACTATTTTATAAATGTAAGTCGTGTATTATTTAATGTAAATGATTGCAATTAAGATTCTTGGTATTTGTTTACACTGGTAACAGAAATAATGAAACCATTTGATTTAAAGCACTAATAAATAAATTCAAAAAGTAAACACTAGCTCAATTGACTAAATATCGGTACATTTTTTAGAACCTAGAGAAGCATAAACATATTATTTAGCAATTAAAATACTTGATATTTGAAATATTTGTTGAAAACCACATTATTCGCGAAATGATGAACCTAGAGAAGTATAAATATATTAATTAGCAATTAAGATACTTGATATTTGAAATATTTGTTGAAATAACGTTACTCGCGAAATAATTAAAAAGGATTGAATGTAGCGTTCACAGGAGCTGTATGATATTCGACAAAAGGTACATACAAATATTTTGCGAGCGACGTAATGGACCTAATAAGCTGCTAGCAGAAATTGCAGAGGGGGTAAAAAGAGAACAGGCCGGAAGCAAAAACCGAATATTTTTCGATTCAAATGAACGGTGATTTATATTCTCGAGCGGCCGGAATGTGCGGTAGATTTATGTAAAACCGTGGGTCACACACAAGAGACCACTGAAATTTCGATTCTGTCCAGGCGAATCACGTGGCCGCTAGAAAATGTCGCGACGATGCGAAACACCATTAATATAACGCAGTTAAACGTGCTTTCGATCATCGGAGATTCGTGATTCGTACCTGGCCGAAAACCATCGGCTGTTTTTCACGTTCATTCACAGTTCGAGCACGGCTGTCGGTTTTCAAAGCAGAGAGCTGTGAGAGAGAGATTCGTTGAAGCTCTCTCAACATCGACGAAATTTTGCATTGAAATACAATCAATAATTTGTATCATTGGCGTCGTGCCAACGAACATAATTTATGGCGCGACCGTAACTACGCTGGCACACGAGTTGTTTAATGAAATTATTAATTTATTTACACTCGTGTCCTGTTAACGCGCGATTAATTTGATCGGTCCCGACCGGTGGATTTATGCAAATTTCACGGCATGTTGAATTCTGATATTTAGGTTACGCGAAAAAATCGTGATGTTTGCTGCTGACATAATGACGATGGTCACACAGAAAATTCTATTACTGATACAATTCTAACACTAGTTATTATGCAATCGCGTACTGTTTGATTACGCGTTTAGAAGATCGTGTAACTTTATCGTCAATTGCTGTGACCTCTATTCGTTTGTTAACTGCGTACAAAATTTCGATAAGTCATTTATAAATTCAGCAGTTTAATATCAACGGAATTAATAACAGAATGACAGTGTAAAATATTTATAAACAAAAGATGTCACACAAACTATTATTTTTAGAGATACGAGTGGAATAGTGAAATTTTTTTAGTGTATAAGAGATTAAAAAGTATAATTTTAATTTGCTACATCGGTATTTGAGTGTCAAAAAGAAGTTTGCTATATAAAATTTTTATTCCGAGTACAATTATTATTTTCCTTTCGACGTGTGAATATACCCAATATGGAGCACGTTGAGTGTACGCAATATGGGACACTCGGTATCAGACGACGATGTTAATGATGATGATAATGACACCGAATGTTTATTTCATGAGTGCAGTTAGAAATGACAATTATGGTGAAAAATGGATCCAATGCATTTCCTGTTTTCATTAGGGTCACGAGGTATGTGATGCTAAGGCGTGTCGTTCACATTCTTAACGTGTATACGACGAAAAATTAACATAGTGTACAATGTACTTATTACTTAAATAATATACTGATATAAAATCTGATAGAACTATTGTTTAATTGCGAGCATAATTATTAGTTTAAAATGTCGAATAAAAATTCTGCTGAAATCTAATATACAGGGTGTCCCAAAATTCGTGTAGTTCCCGGAAATGGGAGGTTCCTTGGGTCATTTGAAGCGACATTTTCCTTTACAAGAATGACGCCAGCGGCTTTGTTTAGGAGTTATTAACAAAAAACACAGACCAATCAGAGCGCGGCTAGAGCAAACGGAATCCGACTCAGCGACAGGTCCCGCTTAGCGTGGCGGCGCCATTGGCCGAGCCAGAATCAATCCGCTGTAGCCGCGCTCTGATTGGTCCGTGTTTTTTGTTAATAACTCCTAAACAAAGACGCTGGCGTCATTTTTGTAAAGGAAAATATTTCTTCAAATGACCCAAGGAACCTCCCATTTCCTGGAAGTACACGAAATTTGGGACACCCTGTATAATAATATACATATAAATAATGATTCGCGATTTGGAATCTCTGAATGAAAAAACATTGACCGATCGTGTATCGTTAGTATTCAAACGGTATTCATTTTACTAGGAATTTTTATTAAAAATATGCAATGTGCAGTTTAGACAAATTGGTTCTTTGACATCTTTGATAACCACGGGACGCTTAAGTATCTTGACTGATAACCGGTATTAAAATAAAACTGACAGATATTAGCAGCCTTATGAAATATTTGACATTCTTGGGTTTTAATATTCTACATTCCTCTGTATTTGATGCCAGTTTATTAATTGCCATTCGATCCGCCGTCACATCGGTTTATCAATATTTCTGGAATTCTGATTAAAAATTGCTAAGGCAGAAATATATGAGGCGAACTATGTAACTGAATTCATCTAAATATTTCTGATATATATAAATAAGTCAAATAGATGCTTCAATCCGCACAATTTGTTTAACAGTGTGAATGGTATAAATGGTATTTCGAATATGAGAAACTCTTTCCGTCCTATGCACCAATATACTTTTCAATTTATATAAGAATACATATTACATATAATCATGAAAGTGAAATTAACAAATAATTTCAACTAAACTGTTATTTTACCTGTAGAAGCAATAATAATTTCATCTCTTTCAAATGAAAATACTTATTTTTTAAAACATTTTTCATAAAAATTTCCAGATTTAATATTGGTTAAAGATAGTCACAACGTTACCGAATTTACTAAGAAGACGTGACAAAAAAGAAACTATAGTTTCCATAATTGAGAAATAAGACGCTAGAAGTGACTCGTTTCAATAAGTTCCGACGCCAACAACGACTGCAATTAAACTTTTGATATCAATGTATAATGTAGTTAAGTTTACCGGTTAAAGTACCAGGATAACGGGAAATGGAATTACTAATTTAACAGGGGAATGATAGGAACTAGAAAATTGCCGGTGCGAATGAATTTACTCCTTGCGATTTGGTATGAGCGTGGCGCTGGTTGCAGACAGTGGTTTGCGGTTTAACAGAGTTAAGAATACGTGGATGCACCTTGTCGGCGTTGGTGGTGATGGCGGTGGTGATGGTGGTGGTGACAGGCGGTCGTGATCTCGGCACTTCATCCAACGCTTGAAACTGCATCAGTTCTCGTTCGACTTTCCAGTTACTATCGATTACCTTGGAGTATAGGAAGTTCAATTAATAGGCTGCCTACCTGTGACGAAATGAAAAAATTGATTTTTCCAAAATAATACGATACTTCTGGAAAACTTCTAAAAATGTTTCACTTGGAAATTCGTAACATTATCGGATTTATTAATGAAACGTATATTTCTTAAAATGAAGTTCTTTTCAAAATCGCGCGTTAGTGGAAATATCCGAGACACTCGACCAATTTAGATAAAATTTTGAGACAACGTTCTTGAAAGAATTATCTAAACTATTTTTCTTTTGTTTACGAAGAAGGGAAGCTGAATCATTTATTTATATGTTGAATAATTTTGACTTATACTTTTATCATTATTCGAGATTAATAATCTTAAAATAGTTTGCTATTTCAATATATTTTACAATTATTTAGGTACAAGTTCCTGCAATGTCATTTTGAATTAATTTGAATGAAACATGAAGACGCAGGTGTAGTAGGTTACAGGCATATTTAAATGAAATTAGTATTGTAAAGTTCCATCAGAACAAAAAGCATCCCACAACAGTAGACCCGATCTTGTTAGCGGATAATAGTATACTGAAATTAATAGACATCAACTGTTGTGTTTCCAGGGATCTGGTATTTCCAAGTAGTGTAAATGATATTCGTCGTCAGCGGGGTAAAATAACAAGGTTTCTTACACTTCCATGTCACGCTAAGTTAGCGATTGCAACAGCTATGTCGCCTTTCGAGCATCTTACTATCGACTTAGAGGGAAGTTCGCAAACTACATATAAGTACGTCTAATAGCGATTATCCATCTCGAACAAAATTTACATGTTGACTTCTAAATACTGACATACCCAAATAAATATGTGTATTTGCAAACCCTTAACAAGTAAATAAACTTTTATGCAAAAAATAGAGAATATAAATTAAAACTCAATAATCACGTACTCGATAATCATAGAAATTAATATATAATAAAACGCAATATGTGATCTAGAAATAAAATATGATTCAGAAAAGTTCGTAAACCATAATTAAAAGTTCCATACAATGGATTCTGTTCATGGAATAATCTCATAAAGGAAACAGAAATGATTTAAACAATATAGATTCCCTCTGCGAGAAACGAATTTCTAATGATATGTATTATGTATAAAATGCTCTTATTCAATAAGAGCAAACTTGGAATACCCCGTTTTTCTCAGAATATGATTGAATTAGTTGAAACGAGATGTGACAATAGATTCAATTATGGTCAATATGAAAAATAAGCATCAAATAATGGAAAGTCAACGTTCTCGGCTGATTTGTGTAGCAATGAATGGCGGAATAAACTGAAAGGAAGAAGCGGTAAATCTGACCGAGCCGGCTAGGTATTGTTTTGAATTGCCAAATGGTCTCAGTCAATAAGGAGCACCAGCGAAAAATGTTTCCCTCATGAATATTAACGCGGGGAATGTGGAAGGCTTTACAACGTGTTAGATTTGAAATGCAACAGAGTAATCAGACTTCTGATAGTGTATATTATTCATGAGAACCGCGGAAAATGTATGCAAAATTATACACGTTTATCGCGGTGCTAGGTGTGGAAAGAGGAAGCGCGAAAGGAAAAGTTCCCTGAGGATTGATATTGATTCGAATTAAATTGATGTTAAATAGTTTCGAAGAATCTTTATGTTTCTCTGAATCGTCGGTGTGATCAACATGTCTTTCGAACTATTATTCAATTAATCTTTTGTCTATTAAAATATTTTATTTCGGACATTATGTTGAGACAATGCAGACAGACACTATTTCATTAAATTTACTGGATAGTTAACCTTCCGTTTTATTATAATCTTTACAGTAAAAGTATGTATTATTGTAGTGAATTTCAAATTTGAATTATAGCTTTTTGTTCGAATACAAACTCTGATACGTTTCATAAATCAAGTTCCAATCCATTTGTGATTTTAAATCCCGCAAAATATTCGTTTCCGCTCTAATTTGTTGAGAATTTCATATATTTTGGTTTGAAAAATATCACGAGTATACTTTTGTTAAAACATATTTTTGTTGAATTAAAAAGACCAAAACTAGGCAAAATCATCTGAGGATCTTAAAAATATTTTTTAAAAGCACGCGGGAGTTATCGAAAATATAAATGTATCGATCTTTAAAATACATAATGAAAAATAAGCAATTTGTGAAACTTCAATGTGTTCGTGACCATTGCGTCTTACGAGATTAAATTATTTCATTATTAAATCGCAGAATTATTTTGAAAATCTCTGACCTGACGAAAAGTCTAATTTAATCATTATTCTGATTCACTTATGAAACGTTTAAAAAACTGTACTAGAGCTCAATTACTGTGTAAACTTGAGTTTTTTGAAATTGTAACACGTGGCGTTTTTCCTTACAACCACAGATATAGATAAGGCGGAACGCGTTATCAGAGGGTACAAAACTGGAGCGAGGAATTTCTCTGCGCAGGAGTAAAAAGTTTACTTTCTGGCACTGAAAATACAGTTCCAAAGTCTTAACACTTTTTGCGGGGAAATTGTGTTTCCGACGTTTGAAAGTCCCGTGACGCACAAGTTCTGCAGTGATTTCAGCATAAGGAGCACGTATCCCTGCCCCCCTTTTTTCCCCTTTTCCCCCTTCGCTCGTTCCTTTCTACGAAATCTTGCATCTGCAAAAGCGCGCTCAGTCGAAGCTACGCTATCTTCACATTTTTCTTTGCTTGATGCTGCTGCTGCCCTTTCGCGTATTCCCTTTTCCCGCGATCCTGTGACGTGGCCCGGTTTGAGCAAAGGAGCGAAAGTATGATCATACATGAGCAATCAAAGAGGCAGAAACGAGAGCGGTAAAATAGAAATGTCGGGAAGACGAAATAGCGAAATGCTCGAGGTATAGTTGAAATCCTGGATCGAGGAAAGTCCTTGGCGACACGGTAAATAGATTTCTCGCATTGTTTGCACACGTTACCCTCGTTTATTCCAACTAGACGGATCTCCATGCGAAATAAAAATTACTGAAATCAATTAAATAGTAGAAATTGCACAACAATGAATAGTTCCAATTGTTCAATTAAAATTCTGACTTTTTCCAAAATTCAAATATATTTATTTCTAGTACACATAATTAATATTAAATAATTTTGTTTCGTAGAACGCGTATCGTTACAAACTGCTATAAACTGGAAAAGTCTACACACACACCAACATTTTTTTGATATTTTAATCGCGTGTTCACAATCGTGCAATTTCTGCTGTCCACGATTCGTTAAAAAAAACAGGAAGATTGAAGTAGCGAAGGTGAGGAAATGAAAAGAATTAAGCATGAAACGTACGTGACACAATATTCGCATGATAAAAAGTTATACCGTATTTACATTTGAAATGCGAGCACGTAGCTCGTTAGAGACTACATACCGGAGAATAAAATACCCAAATAGCAATACCAAAATATTTACCTGCGTTTCGGGTGTGTAAAACTATGTATGATAAAAATTAGTCGACGTTGTTTGTTCAAAAATTGTTGTGGGTTTTAAAACAGTCTAATCCCCTATTTTAAATGGCGAACTTTCAATATTTTCCACAAATACAGATAATTTGGGGACGTATTCCGTGGTTGGATGACCCTACATTTTTTCGCTGAGACGTGCTTATTTTCACTCGTTCCTTTTTCGTTTGGAAATTCAGCTTGTTATTTAAAGTTTGCAAACCGGGAATTCTCTAACGAGTGGCTGCTATATGTCTGCGAAATTTGGCGTGCAACTGGACATTTTTACGGTTCGAAAAAGTTGGAGAATTTCTGTCGGAAAAATTTATAATGGCCCGTTTTAGCTATAGCTGTCTTTATCGGAGAAAACCCATTACTCCCACTCCGTATGCAGATCTTCTCACGCGGCGCATCTTTATGAAACCATCCCCGCAAGATGTACCCTTGAAATGGTACCCACGGCGTACATAAGACAGCTCATCCCACCATTTTGCGAACATAAGATCCTCTACTTTAATTTTTAACTAATCCAGCACATGTGATGTCCGGAAAGTTTTAAACCGAATATTCAATGGAAAAGACTTGACGAAGAACAACATTTTTTAACTGTATTTATTTATAAAGATCATGTTGACATCGGGCTCATTATCGACCACATTCATTCAATAAACTGTTTTACATAATATTATGAAACAACAGATAGAATATTATTATTGTACTTTTCAGTAAAAATCTTTCAATAAATACTTAGAAGAGTAATCGCCGTAAGAATTTGTCGCGAAATTTTTACCTAAAATCACAGGCTCCATGCTAATATCGTAAACGATACTTTGCTAGTATTAAAAAGGACGTCCCACCGTGAAGCAGTTAAACTCATTTACCTCTTTCGATTATTCAGAGACTGGGCGGGCGCGCGGGTGTAATGAAAAACTAACGAATCCCTCGGCGGAAATTTTTGCACAACAAGAAGCCAATTAAAAGATATATAACATTACAATGGGTAGAGGTGAACATTTTCCGCGGAACAATTAGCCGCTTCATTCCGCCGTGAAGGGACAGAGAGACGAGAAGCAAACTGAAAGGATTAATTTCTGTCACAGCTAAGTGTCTCTTTTCACGCCGTAGGATCGACGCCCGAAGGTATATTGTATTGTCTCGACAAATGCAGTACCGGGTACGAAACGAAACGAAAACGAGACGGTAGAAAACAACAGGAAAATGATGGGACGAGAAAAAAAAATGTATGCACGCGGAGAGGAGTATAGCGGTGTAAAGTGGACCATGCGTGGAACGCGGAGCTTGCAGTTTCTGGATATTTAAATGCGGGCGATAGCAGTTTTATACGCCGTGAAATGTTGCAAGGCGTTCCCACAGCCGCCGCTGTGTATTACCGTTCCCCATGTCGGACGGTGCACTTGTGAAATTAAATTTTGACCACTGGATTCCCGGTCCTGAGACCGTTATGGCCGAGATTTTAAACGTCCACAGTTCCCCCGCGCGTCGTTTCGACTTTCCCGCTTTCCGATTGGAAAGTGTTCGATCTGGCAAAAAAAGAGAAGGAAACGGCCAATGGTTCCCAAACGTGGAGCCGGGAATACGGATATTTGCATATCACAAATCTGGCCGCGGCAGTTGAGATTTTTCGCCGCCATTTGCATTCTAATTAAACGGCCCGAGGATAGAATAACGGCCATACCTTTAATTGGTAGGCATTCTGCGCTATGACGAGATACTGTTTCGAAATTTAAATGGAGACACGATATTGTGTTCCGTCGAGAATTTAAATAAGAATTTTCGTGGAAATGAAATCGCAAGATTGGTGTATACAGTGGTATGCACCTCGACATACGTTTCGACCGAAATGTCGCTTATATCGTGCACAAACACTATTATTTGATCTCTTGCCGCTGCAGTCGAACAGATAACAACAGTGAGCAAACAAAGCTTTCACAAAAACCTTTTTGGTTTTGTTCATTTTATATGAAACTTTTATAAACACATTCGTGACGTTTTGCTAATTAAAGTGACAGCAAACACGGCACCACATGGACAATACTGATTCAGATAATAGAGGTTTTACTGAATTGTCGATTGAAGAGGCTAACATGCTACGAAATGAGTCGTGTTTGGTTTCGTTTTAATCAGGAAAATGTCACAACCGTGTTGGTGAAAGTATCCTGAAAAATTAATTAATGTAAAACGATTTGTTATTTGGGATAAAATTAGTTAGAATAATCCCATGCGAGTTGAAACTTCATTTCCCAGAAAAATTAATTTAAAATATCAATCGAGTGCGTGTGCGTTTGACTGTTGCACAAAGGATATCAATGTCCATCGGAACTGTGATTATTTCTGCGTCTACAGTAGCTCAAAAACGACGTATACGATATTGTATGCAATATGTATGCATATGCACAGCGTTTGTTTGAAAATGTGCAGATGAAATATTTACCTTCTCTGGTCGAATCTAATTAACTTTAACATCGCACAGCTATAAATCGTATTCTCGTAATTTTTTCATATCATTTTTCCTATATTTCAGTGAAACTGGTTTACAAATGATCAGAGAAAATCTGCTGTTGTCAGATTCCAACAGTCGCTTGAATCTTGTAGTAATTAAACCACGGCGTGTCGCTGTCTTGTCCTTTTAAAAATAGGAAGTGTCCCGACATACTTATTGGCAAATGCTCGGGCGTTGTCTAATAAGAGCTCGATTTTTTAAATGCGTGTCAGAACCGTCCTACGCTAATTAATTGATCGTGGGCAATGCTTTCAATAGCATATTTCAATACAATATCCAATAATATTTCTTGTAACGAAAATGACAATCAATCTGACGTTGAATAATTTTATATATTTTGGTTGTCTGGTACAGAATCCTAATCATGTGTTACGGCAATGTTATGGCAATGTGTCACTTTCCACCCTATACGATAGATTCCTTTCTGTACGGACCCTCTCTCTGTCCCCTGTTTTTTATACGTACATTTCTTAAATCTCACAGTTTATTTCTTTAATGTTAATATTGTATTCGAAAATTTTCAACATATTCCTTAGTTAAAGTTCATAAGTTATCCTTGTAATGTTAGCATGCACAGCCATGTGCATGCTGCTAATAATCCCATGTGGGGTTTTACAGCTTAATTAAAAAAAAAGAATTTATATATTTCCTTCTTGTGTGTTTAACTCTAGTCACAACATCTACAAAAGGTACTTCTACAACGTAGGTTTTTGAATGCATTTCGCGATCACGAAATTGCTTGGATAATCAAAGAAACTTAGGAACATGGGGGAAGATAATATTTTCACTTCCATTTGGAACTTTCGGACAGCTTCCCGAGAACAAATGACTCCGCCGTTTGTCGATTCAGATTCGCGGTGGTTCCTCTCGAGAGCGTTCTTGACCATTACTTATAATTGTGGAGCCTCGATTCCGTCTTCTTTCTCGCATTAGCCCTAATTCTCCCCGGTGAAAATAAGAGCGACGCTTCTTGGCAGAATGGCTGGTAATCAAGCTGCACCTGCGGTTCCAGCGAGAACTCCGCGGTTCGAAAGCAACGGATCGTAAAGGGCATAACGGAAAGGAGGAAGGAGAGAAGGAGAGCTAGAGAGTGGAAGGGGTAGGAAGAAGAAAGATAAATGCGGGGACAGGCCTGTAGGGAGTGCTCGTGTTCGTCGAGTAATAAGAATTCAGCCAGTAATTACACACCGGAGACTTTTCCAGCGTACTCTCCTCATCCGCTATCCCTTTGTTACGTTCCTCCAGTCTCCGGGGGTTAACGAGTAGGTGTCTACCGTCGCTCTAAGAAACAAGGAGGTCGCGCGAACGGCATGGTCCACTCCTACGACCTTCCTTCGCAGTTCCTTGGCCATGCGACCGCTGTTTCTTTCGTTTTAAGCTTCGCACACGCCCCCGCGAGCCTACACCATCGCCGTCTAAACGTTACGGTACCTAACGCTCAGAACCCGGCGCGCGACGCTTCTCACCTCGTATCCCGGATCCTCGGGAAGAACCAGGTGCGGAAAGTCGAAACGAGTTTACACGCCGAGAGAAACGATAGCTCGCTCGATAACTGAATTTCATGGGGAATGATGGCGCCAGGGTGTTTTGATGCACTTAGGAAAATAGAGGTGCGTTGAGAACCCGTTGCAACCAGGCGCGACTATCCTCTTCTTTAGCCGCAAAGGTGCACACAGGAAGATTATTTATGAAAAATTGGTAAGGAGAGTGGCTTCGAAGTGTCGGGTAGCTACTTCTTCAGATTATAATGGAATTTGTGTTAATGATTCAGGAAGACTGGTGGTGGTGTTCAGTTCCTTCCATCAGTCACCTTTTCGAAATATTTTTGTGCTCGTACAAAAATAGCTATGATAACCTTATCTCTCGAAAGGATGTGATACATCCGCAGACGTTGCCATTGATTAAAGCCTTGCTGGACCCGAGCTCCACAATTTGTGTCTTTTTAAACACGAGCCGGTATCGACCCGCGTTTATTGGATCGAGTTTGCAATGCTCGCTGGAGGTACTAAGGTTCTTTGCAGATATTTTAAATTGGCGTAGAAACATTATGTGCGCCAGTAACAACGCAGAATACACGAAGATGCTGCGTAATGGGATGAAATATTTTTAACCCATTGTCAGTGTGTACAGAAGCGGATAACAATATGCAAATAAATAAACGTACATCTGCTACTTTTTACAGTGGGAAAACGCTGCATTTATTTCGACGATTGTTCCGTTCTTTCGATTGCTTCTGTATGTGATAAAGAGAAAATACGAGCGTGTGTTTTCAATGTGCGAACTTTGTACATTCATTCGTGAATTTAAATGAAAAGGATGAAAATAATTTAGACGGAAATTAATATTTTATATATTTAGGAAATTTGGAATTGAAGTTAATTAACGTTGCCTTAGAATTTCGTTCTGACGAGAATAAATATATGTATAAAATATAAATATACATATATATGTAGAAACAATTTTTTTATATATTTTTATGTTCCTCGATGGTTATTCTATTGAATAAAAATTGATTTGTGTTAGGTTAGTGGGTGATAGTCATAATTCTCGTCGTAACGATATATTGTTTAGATAAAGTTGAATTTCTTAATAGTCTTATCGTGATCGAGTTTTTCACAATTTTTCGTTGTTTATGAAAGAGCCCGATTCTCTTAAACGACCTCATTGGAAGCTCTAAAAGTTTGATTAGCCTGATCGTTGGTACTTTAACTCTCCGGTGAAGACAGATATCTTAATATCGTCGACTTGCTCGTTTTAGCTCTGAAGTAAGTGGAACGCATGTAATTATTCAGACTCCGAAAATCGTAAAAGCTTAAGCTGTTAATACTTCATCTCTACTCTGCCGTCCCTTCGAGTTTCCGATCTTAAAATCGTCATGAGAAGAAGCATCAATCATGGACGCATAATTGAATTAAGATCTCTTTGATGCATTGAGCAAAAAAAGTCCATTTAGCGCGTTCGTTACGTCTTTCACAATTATCAAATAATAACAACCTTCTTGTTCACATCTTTCAGTTTATCATCATTCTGTTTATCCACATTTTATTTATTCATTAAATACTGAAGATAGTTAAATGATTTTATGAATGCAATCGAAGACAACCTAATAGAATACTACTACAAACATGAATAGCAATGCAATATAAATATAAACAATGCAATATAAACAAAAATGCACTATAAATAAATAATAACAACCTTCTTGTTCACATCTTTCAGTATATCATCATTCTGTTTATCCACATTTTATTTGTTCATTAAATACTGAAGATAGTTAAATGATTTTATGAATGCAATCGAAGACAACTTAATAGAATACTACTACAAACATGAATAGCAATGCAATAAACACTGCATGCCTTGTTGAATGGTTTTGTAATTTCATGAAAGCAATGTTAAGATATTATACTGCCAAGTGCAATCTACTCGTTTCGATTCATTACGGGGGCTGTAAATTTAAATTCTTTCAAATGAATGGTTCCGAATTTCGAATGCTTTCTGCAGCCGACAATCGATTCTCGGTCGACATTAATCTTCGAAGGAACTCATTTCAGCGAGCGGATTGTGTATCGAGCCTCATTCTACATTAATCCTAAAAAAAGCCATTTCATCGTCGAACAGCCGGCTAATTAATGCAATTCTCATAACAGATACCGAAATGGCAACCAGCCCCTCCGTCCGCGCGCGAATTATTCGAGCCGTTCCAATAAATCGGCTCCACTGACACGGAGATAAGCATTCAATTCCAAATAACAGACATTCATCGATCGGTCTACTTGCCTTAATGAAATCAATGAGCATGCGTCACTGTCAAGGTTGATGGCAGACAAGCGGTCGGCGCGGGCCAACTGCCATACAATAGGGCTCACTTAAAGTTTGGGATCCGGAAGTAAAATTCTTGCGGCAAACGGTAGCGTTTCCCTTCCAGGGATCGACAAAGTAAGCTAGAACCGGAGTACAAGTTCACTTCAAAAGGAAGCCGTAAACCAAAACTGACCATGTGATACGGAAAATTTCAAATTCAGTCATTTTTGTCTCACCCTTTGAAACGTGGTACCAGCAGATTTCTGAGATTCTGCTGATTAAAATGAGTCCAAACACGACGTAAATCGGACTACTTTTGTACATTAGACTTTATACAGCGATGGTAGATGAGTCAGGATCGAACGATCCTGATCTTCTGCTGGACGAGCACTATGTCTATGATTCCGTTATTCTTATTAAATCTATAAAATTGTCCGATCTATGCCGTGTTTGGGCTCATTTTAATCAGAATGCTCATAGCAATCCATTGGTGCTACATTTGAAAAGATCAGACAAAAATTATTCAATTTGAAATTCCCTCTTTTGCTCTAAACGCTGGATTCGGATTTGAATCTTCCGGTTAAAGAACCACGTTCATCCAATCCATCCAATCATCAAATCCGAATCCAGCGTTTAGTATTCCTACAAAAATAGCTATTTGTTGTGTAGAAAAAATGATCGAACCGTTGCGCCGAGAATAAAATTCATAATATCCGAAAGATAAATTACGATCGATAAACTAATTAATTATTTATCCCTCTTTTGCCTTTTTTTGTGGTACTTCTTTGAGGTCCGTCTCTTTTGCTCTATATAGCAGCGTTTGCGCCGAGTTTGAGGCACCGACAACGAGTGGTAGGAGAAGAGTGGGAGTGGTTCCTGCAATTTTAAGCGTAATAGATGTAACAGATTTCAGTGAGCACTACTGCAACTGGCGAAGTATTGGAAACGTCGTGAATTAAGCGCTTCTCGTTCGAAAAGAAAGGAAAGAGAATGATCCCCTGCAACCGATCCGCGCGCACTGCTGTATCAGCGATACACACGGTACTAGCCAGATTCCATTTGCTCAAAGAACATGCACGAAATCCTGCGTGGGATTTGCAGAGACGGCCGCAACGATATTTGCACGCCGTCCGACGACGGTTTGTTCTTCGGACACCGTACGCTAGTCACCGCGACGTGTTTCGCGCGACAAATTAATCGTCGGGATTAAAACACGTTCGCCGGCTCAATTAGAGGGTGCATTTCGCAGCTTGGAATTAGACCGACGACCCCGGACCCATGTCGCGGATCCTTGAACACGAATCGAGTCGTATCGCAACTCTGCCGGTAATTAAATGACGATGCGCGGTCGGAAAACAGCTACCGACAGCAGAATCCGAATGACGAGCTTTAATTTTACAATTATTACAATTGGATTAGCGAGAGCATTTTCAGTCTTCAATTTCACCGATTGAACATATTAAAGAGTGAAATATTTACGCAAGTAGTTATTGCACACGAAGATCCGCAGATTTTTACTTTGCTTCCAGCCAGATGATAGCGGATAATCCTGGAAAACGGTTTTTGCATAATCAGGGAGTAAAAAGAGAATTACGGGAAAAAACGAGACATCGCGGGTACAATGGACAGTCGCCTGCTCAAAGCTTTCGCAATGGCGGTCCGGACAGAATGTTATTTTCCGTGTTGTTGGAGACGGCAGCAAGTTTTCGGCATGGCAATGACGAGACGGCTTTTCAAGGCTTATTAACCGCTGTGTGTGTATCGGGAACGCGACACGGACAAAAGCGTGTTCGTGACACGGTGTTAATGACATGGTCGAGAACTCGCAGCTTGAACACGCACAGAAAGTGGCGTGTCTTCTTCAAAGAGACTGTGCGACCGTCGCATGGGTCCCAGAGCGTGGTCCAGGCCGACGCGACGCGACGCAACCAGAAAGAGTCACCACCGAGCGTGAAAAGATTATTTCCTCGGGATTACGTCGAGCGAATTCTCCCGTGAACATCTCTTTCTGCTTCCTTTCCTCGAAATTGAATCTCGAATGTCCTAATTTAGAGGAAAACCTGTAAAACCGTTCGACCCTTTTACCCGAATCCTTTCCTTCTCCGTTCTCCTTCGTCGAATTGATTATTTCGACCCCCCGCAATATTACTTTTCCGCGGGCTTTGTAATAAACGATTAGAATGTAATGGCTCAGGCGTGCAACTGCTCGCCCTACCCCTCTCCCAGAAAGAAAATTACTATATAACAGCGTTTCGCTAGGGAAGGAAAAGTTTCGGGGACTTTAATGAAAAATTAAACGACCGCATTTCTGCGGCGTGCTACGCAATGCGTACTTCGAACTAACGGCCACGAGTTAGAGAAATAATTAGAAAATCTGCCGAGAATTGTACGTTGTTTTTCGCCAGATTTTTCCTGCGTTCCAGAAAGTGTGTTGATAAGGTGATCGTGCTGAGTTACAGGGGGAGTTCAACATTCTGGATCAGCAAAATTGATGGGGTCTTTAGTGACCCCAGTGGAATTTGCTGTACGCAAGGAAATTATAAATATGAAATTTCTTCAACTACTTTTGAACTTGGATTTTGCAATCTTAAAATATTTACTCAAAAAGTATCTGCTTAGTCTCAGGAAACAGTATAATCCCTTCAGGGTTAACAGGGAATAGTTTATGTATATCACTCTATAAAAATAACATGAGTGTATCAAAATTATGTTCAAAGAAATAAATTTATCGAATAGAGTGAAATTGTTGGTTACAATTATTTTGTACGAAAGAAGGATAGCATGATTTTTAAAACAAGACGTGAGTTTCTAATTACTTCTCAACATAAATTGCCATATTTATTAATTTATTCATAGCAATAAAAGTTGCAGAATATTCTAAAAATTCAGTTTTTCGAAGTTTCTGCAGTTCTTAATTACAACTCGTAAAGTTCTTAAGAAGTGGATAAATAAGGTAAATTAGTAACTTTGAACACATTTCATGCGAAATATTAAAATTCCGTAGAAAAGAATTCCCATATTTTTATTTTTGGTATTCGATTGTTTGTATTAATGTATTTATGTTGCATAAATTTCATGTACAACATTTCCAGTACAGAAAGGTTCTCCTCTAACATAATGGGCTGATTTCAACAGAATCAAACATATCTTGATCACTGTGGATTAATATTTAGAATCATTGCCACTATATCAATAAAATTAGTGTTTCCAATAATCACAGGTACATACAGGAACGTTCGGTGGAGTACGACTGACATAACATACTAATCGTCAGACTACACGAAATGCTGAAACAATATTAATGAGCTGACGCGAACGCGTCATAAGCTATTGTTACACAGATAAATAAACCGATAATGAAGTACTGAGTTAGCTGCTAATCAGCTGCATCAAAAAACACTTCGAGTTCCAGGGACGAAGGGAAATTAAAGAGACAATGCAAGCTGTTTGTTTATAATTCCTCTTGAATCGATATAATTTCAATTGTTATTCTCACTCATTGTCACAATTTCTTAATAATACTTGAAATTTTCTCTTTCTTCCTTAATTTCTAGTTAAACAAACCATTATTATTATTCCTAACTAAATGATTTGGGACAACCTAATAATTCCAAAGGATAATGTACTTTTTGATTGATAGTTGTAAGTAGACGAATTGTATAGAAATGAGTAGATGA
Source organism: Lasioglossum vierecki (assembly GCA_028455595.1). Taxonomy (NCBI): domain Eukaryota; kingdom Metazoa; phylum Arthropoda; class Insecta; order Hymenoptera; family Halictidae; genus Lasioglossum; species Lasioglossum vierecki. The sequence continues at coordinate 22,841,189 of CM052337.1, forward strand.
AATGCAAAATAGAAAATACATTTGAAGGATTTAAAAATGTTGGGAACAAATGAAATAAATATGCAGGTAGCTTCTGTGACAATTTTGTGAAAATCTATAAATTAGAGAGACAGATTTAGAGGTCCCCTTATTAAGAGAAATATTTTTCGAAATATTAGCGAAATTTTTTTAACGAGGTACATGCGTGCGTGTAGAATCGTAGAACGAATCAGGTGAAAGGACTTTTGTGAATCGACATCTTCGGCAAGTTCACCTGAGATTTTACGCGACATTCCCGTCTATAGAATTTATACGACAGAAGGGTATCCTACGATTCAACGAGCTGACGAACTTTTGAAAGGTGATAGGGAGCCATTCTGTCGAAACCAGATTTGTCATCCATTGTAGACCGAATGGTCGGCTACACACGAACATTCTTTCACGCGAAACTAGATCAGTCCGTATCAAATCTGCGACGAGATAGGTACACGAACCACACAACTATAAATACACAGAGCCCGGGAAACTTGCACTGAAATTCCGATGAAGGTTTAATCATTTTTTTTTCCGAGTCCGCAGTCGTAAATATTAGGTTATCGCATAACTTCAGTCGTTTGTCAACGCTGACAATTGAAGAACAAACGAAACAGTATATAGTAGTATAAAATAGTATAATTTACTATACTGAAAGCATAAAATGAGGGCAATTTATTATAGTGAAAAAGAGAGTTCGAAGTATGTCAGAAGTTATGAGAAATTCTGCAATATTTTAGTAGATAGTTCTTGTTCGTAAATAATTATCTTGATAGGAACTAGAGGAATATACTTTTCGAATGGGAAAAGTGTGCAAAGGAAAATTAAAGAAGCCTTTTGAAAAAGCCTTTGCAGTTTTGCACTGCTCGATGCAGTTTTTCATTTTCTGTAAAAACGTCTGGGAAAAAGTTCTGCCGCTTTTCCAAGACATTTTCATCAGAAAATGGAAAAGTTTTATGGCAAGATCTTGCGGAATTGTTGGGAAGATGGATCATGGCCATAGCAAATATTAGCTAGTGTCAGATTCCTGTTTGACGGACGCAAAAATGACAGAATTTTTCGTAAATCCTACATATATTCTATGCAATAACTATTATTTCTCAAACAGGAGTTTAACAATTTATGAGAAATGTAATTCGTGAAGCTGCAAGCATATTATTTAATTATCCACATAACATCGTTTGAAACTTTGATAAAAAATCTGATTTTTTCAGCAGAACATTTTTAATATTTGATATTATCTTCGAGTTAAAAATGACCTCTCTGGTCGGTCGATTAGGAGCTGCAAGCCCAAATGGGCTAAAAAGGGCCGAAACGACTTGTGCTCATTAATTCGCAAAAGAAACACGCAGTACGATCGTCGACATTTCGCGGACCAGTTGGAGATCGATAAAAAGAAAAAAAATTCAAGAGAATTATTGGAGATTACGTGAAGTACATTAAATGCACACCTGGATAACGAGAGAGAGAGAGAGAGAGAGAGTGCATACTCGGTTTCCGTCCGTAATGCGAATTTAATTTCGTGAATCTCGAAAATCATTCTGTCGAAAAGTTCCGTCAACAACTCAATTTTTAGTAGGCCGAAAGTTGCCGGTACATCATCGAGTGTTACGAGGAAAGTTGAGAAGTGCTTGAAAACTTCTGCTCCGAGCGATCGGTTTCCGCTTACGTTGGTCGAGTATTGTAGAAAAATGGCGTCCGATCGCACATTTTTCTGGAACCCCGTGTGTGCCTGCGCCCAACAATCGCGATTTATGCGTGAACAACCGATTGATTCCGTTCTCTTTGTTGCATGAACTGCGATGAAAAGTGAACCAGCGATTTCTTTCGAATAATAATAATAATAATAAAAACGAAAGAAATAGGAACCATTTATGAATACTACCATTATAGTTATTAAAAATTACAGTAACAAGTGTTAAGACTAATATTTGTAATTCATACAATATTTCATAAAATCAGGAATTCGATCAAATTTATTCATTCTGCAAAAGAGCTAAAGGTACTTTTAATAAATACTGCAATACTTGTTCATGATGTAACATTAATAGAACAATTGGGATAAAAAAACAAGGTCGGCAGGAATAAAGATAATTTTCACCGTATTTTGACTGTCTATTTTGGTGGATATTCCGCAGCCTTAATTTTGAAGAACTGTCTTAAACTTTGATGGTCTGATAGGTATGCGATAACTATAAACAAGCAACATGAAACTTCAAGTTTTGGAAGCGTATCAATGTTGACAGACACGCGGTTGAGAAAGTTATACATGGCGTATATTAATGAATAATTAATAATCTTATCTATTTTATCAAAACTACTGCCATATTTTGTTGACAAGTAACATAAATGTACCTGCTGTGGGTCTACATAATATTATAGTTCATAATATTTAATATGAACATATTAAGTTAAGACATTATTCAAATATTATATTTCATTTATTATTATTCATTAAATGTTGGTTCTATTTACAAACACTATATATTCTAAACTAAATGCTTTCATTTCATCATAAAATAAATACTTCGAATTTTGTTCCAATGATATATTGTACTCTTAAGCGGAACGCTGTCGCTCACAATACACGTAAGAAACGCTATTAACTATTCAGAAACGGAAACTTCGATTAGTGTGACAATTCTCAGTCCGGTTCCCCGAAGTTTGAGGACACGGAATTGTAACATCTGTTGCATGAAAATTAAACGCAAATACAATGGCAGGTTACAGAACAATTCTGAATGTCTCGTTAATAAAGTCTGATTTATGCGTGCGCAATGTTTCATTCAGAATAGCGAATATTTACTTAGCTTGCTGTATAATTCGCCCATCAGACGTACTGGAAAGGATCTATCTAGAACATTATATGTATTTATTTGAACATAGTATGGGTGACTATATAATACTTTTAGAACCCTATGATGCACAGCTAGGGATTTTATGAATGTTCCAATAACAATGACAATTTTAGTTGTGAAGCAATGTGTATACAATAAATATAATAAAATAAATAAATAAATTAAAGTTACACAATACCCCGTATGGTATCCCAAAAGAAACTGTGGTTCATTTTTCTATTAAATTTTATGGAAATTAATTTGAGAGAAAAATTTCTTTCATTAATTAGGATATTATTTGTAGTGAAAATTAAAAAATATTAAGTTTCGCAATAGACTTTCACCTCTGTAGCACCACTAACTATACTTCAAAACGCCTATATACACTGGAAAAATAGGAGGTTCAATAAATTAATGATTTTTACTCATGTATATTTGACTGTCCAAAATTAACTTATTTTTCAACGCCGTGGATGGATCCAAATCCTCCGCAATCCCCTCGCACCATAAAATTCAAAACTCTCTTCTCAAAAAGCCGCGCTGATCTCGAAACTAAACAGCGAAAGAAGCCGTCGATTTGCATAAGCTCCAGCGTTTAATTGTACAAACTGCGCGCGAGAAGTGGACGAAAAAGAATCGGAGCATTGGCTCGCGATTCAGCCGCGAGAAAGTTCTTTCTTCAAGAGATTCGTCACGCTCCCCGAAACTCATTGTTAGTAGGAACAATTTCCTTCTGGCGGGTCCCTTAATTAAATTTGAAAAAAAGACGAACGCTCGCCAGCTTAAAATCGAATCAAAAGTACATTAAGAACACTCATTTGTTCAATCCGTGGAAGTCCCCTGGAACGTTTCTGTTCCCTGCCAGGTGAAAATGAGATCGTCGAATCCTCCTCGGATCGGATCGAATCGAAACCTCGGAACTTTCGGCCCGGCATTGTTCCCATGGCAGAACACTTTCATTACTCCTCCCCTCGTTTTCCGCGCGATTATTCGGTTGCGGATCGATTTCCATGACCCACTTGAAATTTACGCTACCCGGGCGGCTTCGGAGGGGGTGGGATTTCGAGTCCCGACCGCCATGACGGATATTGGTATGGTAATTGGCCGAAGATGTCGTTCCCGATTCGTCCGAAACACGTTACACCTTGGCTCCGATGACATTAACTGACGCCGCGCTCGCTTATCAGTGGTCGTTGGCCGTCGATCAGACGCGTCGTAAATAGATTTAAACTTCCGGCGACGCGATCGAGCTTATGGGGGGGTGTTCCGCTCTTGTTCAGGGCCGACAGCGAGCCCCTAATACCATCAAATTAGTTTATCGTAAAATCGCGCCAGCCGAAACTAACGATGTCACTCGTGATCGGCCCCCCTCCCCCGATTTTCTATACACAGCGAATTCATAAAATGTTTCCACACTAAATTTCGAATTTTAAGTTAACCGCGCTAGTTCTCAATTAAAAGACTTCCACTTTTACTAGCCGTCATTGAAAAAAACTGAAGACCACTAGTTTTTATTGAAACCAGTTTAATGTCCATCGACATTATTTTACGGTACTGTCCACAAACGGAGACACTTGAAATGTGTCTGAAAACATTGAAAAATTTTTTTCGTGAATGAGTCTTCCTTGAATGTGAAGATTACGATCAATTATACAAAGAAAATTGATTCACCATGCTCATTTGCTACATCATGTAAAAATGTCTTGGAGGAAAATGAACAATGGGTAGCACGAGTAGAGACTTGAAACTTTAAATTAGAACAGATTGTAATTGTACAGGGTGTGGCCGGATAAGTGGTGCAAGCGGACAGGGGATGATTCTACGAGTAAAAAATAATTATTTTGGTTTAAAATGACTAATTGTACTCAATAAAGATTTTAGCAGCGATGGTCCCCGACAATACCTTAAGAATACGACAGGGATCATCATCGATTAATGCTTTCAATTCTTCGTCTCGGAACTTCTGTGATACAGTACAGCGATCTTTCACGTCGAAATCATAATTTCTAAATGGCTGAAACCAATCTCTCTCGGCCACATTTTGGCGATTTGGGACTACCGTGCGCCGTTGATTTAAAGGAGCGTTTAATCATTCGCCGGTGAACGTTTTATCGGAATCAAGAGGATTTCCGTTCAGTGAAAGCCGATGCTTTCGCGCGATCGCGGGGGGTTATGCATTTTCCTCGAGTTCGATGAAACTGCTTGTTTCCGCCGAGCCACTCTAGAACTATGCTGCTTTTCCGTTTCCAATCGGAATCGGCCAATACTGATTCGTTAACCGATCGTATGTGTGTTTGGGCACACCCCGTGTTCCGAGTGTATTTCCACTGTTCCGAAGAAAGTTACGTTTCGTTATATTCCTCGTGTTTATTTCTGGTGAGAGGAAATGTCTAAATCATTTTTTTTTCTAAATGGTCGTATTTTATTAGCAATTAGGGGTGCAAAGTTAGATTAAAAATCATAATTTCCACTGTAACAACCCTTTTGTGCTGACCACAATTTCTAAGACCCAGAAAAGTACGAAAACACTAATGACTAGTGAACAGAGCTTAATGCAAATTCCCACTTTAAAATTTTATATGTAAATGTTATAATAAAGGAAAAATTCCTTCCATTCACTGAAAGAGTCGCTGCGGTAAAAATAAAATGGAAATACTATTCAGCTTCATTCAAATACATATAATCCTATCGTTTAAGCGTGTACCGTAAATGCACAAAGCGATGTACCAATTACCTATCATTTATTCCTTGAATCAGCTATTTTTCATTTTCCTTGAAAGAAGCAAAAGAAACGATACCGTTATTCCGATTCTATAAAGCTTGAAAACTGAAATTTTCGAGTTGCAGAAATATGTCCGTCCAAGTTAATGGGTATTAAAATTGTTCCATATAATCTGCCCTATTATGCTATAAATTTGCAATGTTGAAAGTTCATCGAATGCCCACGGTGGTGTTTCAAGTTGTAATAATTTCCTGGAGTATAATGGAAGGTTTCGTTAAAGGATCGCTGCAGTTTGATATTTCTTGAGTAGATAAAGAAGTCGTTGGAATGATAACGACTCCCGGTAATTCCACGGATCGGCTTCGGTGTTCGACGTTCATTAGACAACTCCGCTCTGCTGAAACTCGTTAAATCATTTAATGGAAATAAACTCGGCGGGATATTTGGCGACCCGATATAGCGAATTCTTTTTTTTCGGTCTTTATTCAATGATAAAGTTTGATTTCTATAGAGGAAATTTTGTAAATTATTCCGTATAATAGTTGAATACAGAGTATGCAATGAAATTGGAAAAATTTGTAATTTACTTTAAATCTCTATATTTTTCATGTCAATAATTATACTTGATATGCTTCTCCAATATCGTTGGTTTTTCAGATTGAAAAGTTTATTTCACAAGATTAAATAATTTAGTACGTACGACAGGTATATTGATTAATTAATATAAATAGGTAGATATAATTTAATATGAAAGCTTAACAAAATTGAGGATCTTCAATATATTATTTTCAACTTACTAAATTTATTAAAAAAAGAAAGAACAATTTACTTGGCTTTAGTTTCTTTGCATTTTGCATTATAATATAAAATGTTAATATGTCACAAGTACACATTTAATTGTCCTAGAATTCTAGTCAGCCATTGCAAACATTTGCAGAGTCTTTATTATACTCGTGGCATACGTATAATGAATGCCTAGAAATGATTAAGCACCGTTGTTCGGCGTACAATTGTTTTTTCGCGGATCCTTTGTTCAGTTGAGCAAACCAGAATTACATGCCAAACGTTCTCGTTAATTGACGCAATCTGTAGGCCACACGAAACTACTTGGTTGCGACGACAAAATCTTATTCAGAACGTTCACTTACACAAGCACACAAAAAGCTTGACAGAAATGGTAGCAAGAAGCAGTTTCAACAAAAGAGCATAATGGTAAAGGGTTACTAAGCGGCGTTCTACAAAAACCCCTCCTCAACAGTGAATGTTAATTGCACCGCGGTTAATTAATCGTTAAACAGTTTAAGAGACACGCGAGTAATCCTTTGTTCGTGTAAGTGCATTTTTACTGCATTTATGTTCTCGAGAAACTGGCGTTCCTTTAATAAATGAACGAGCTTTTTTCGCGATGGGAGTTATAATTGCAACGCGATTTACAAAATACGTACACAGAATGATTTAACAATAAATATTCACCTAATAGATCAAAATGTATTATTTCAACTTCTAATTATATTGAAACTGGTAGTAAGCGCTGCGTAAACTTTCTTGTAATTAATTATTAAATACTCCACGCTTTTATCATCTATAGAATTTATAGAAATAAAGATAAGAAAAGTAGTTAATATCTTTTACAAAGTAGTTTTCTTCAAAATATTTCAACATAAATGATTTCATTTTTGAAACATTAAAATCCGCTATGAAATATTGTTCACCTGATAAATATTATTTATAAAATATTATATGGTAGACAATCCTTTTTTTTACAAAACTGTTAAGTTGCTCGGGTCGTTCTCTAAACAAAATTTTAAAGATCATACCACCGATATTCGAACCTGCTGCACTCTAATTATCTTGAACAAACATTAATTTATATGAAAAATCCTATCGGACTAAAATTTCCGCCAACGTCGTTGTTGTCGCAAACATAGTGTGAGCAAAGCCGCGATGGTAGTTATAACGCGCATCATGCTTTCCGAAGGGCTTTACGGTAACAGTTGAAATGCCCCTCCGCGTGGGACTCTTTGATCGGGACCAATTAAATGTGACCGCAAACAAATTAAATTAGATTCTAACGGAATTACTGTTATCGCGTTTTGCCTCGGCTGGCCAATAATTCCGACGGATGGGGCGTTCATTTGTTGCTTTTCATGTGAGCGAATTTCATCGCACCGAATCCGATATGCGTACAGACAGCAGTCACGCTGTAACGTTCGTGTGCGTATGCACAGGAATGCACTAACCTGCCTACTAATTACTAACGGTAGGACAGTGCATTGGTCCAGATCCTCTGGCTGGATATACCTGGAACTGCGCACGACGGACGCAAACATATAGATCGTATTGAACCATTGCCATCAAGTTAGACTTACGCCGGAATGGTGTCAGACACGCGCCACATATGTATAATTCACGTACAGGGTGGCCAGAAATCTGTTACAACAAAGTGGTCACAGATGTGAGAACAATAGGTAATATTGTTGAGAATAAGTGTCGTCTTCAAGTGCATCTTCGCTGAGACACCAAGGTGATCATAAACTGGTCAAGAAAATCATACCTTTAAAGGGTTAAATCAATATTTATTTCAATAAAATCGACTAGTTCCTTGCAAATAATAAATATCAGGAAAATATTAACAAGCAATACTCTCTCAAAGCAAAGTAATACTTACTCGTAAAGTAATACTCTTTTGCAGTTGTTATATACAAGATTGCAGAGTAAGGAAAATATTTCTGAACTTGTCTGACCGTCGTATATGCTTTTATGCGATATAAGAAATAAAATAAAATAGCATTCCATTTGAAAAATTGTTGGTCACCTTCATTTCTAGAACGATAGTGAGAACACACAAAAATTACATAAGCTATTGGTTAAACGGAAAAGACGTTTATTATTTTACTACTCCACAATATAATTTACCATGTTATCTACGATCAGTGCCATCTTTCCGTGGACAAGTTTCCGGTTGTTACAAAACTGCTTGTATCTTGTTATAAATTTTTCTACCTTCGGGACTTCAAGCTATCTACTTAATTTTTTACTATATGCAGTATGTATATTCGCGTATAAGAATTTTTCTACGTATACGTTAGGTGTGCAGATAAACTCGGTGTATTTTTATCCTTAAATTCAAGTTTGACTTAAGTTTAAATTGTACCTTCGCTGAGCTGTTGGAGTTTCAAAGTGTCGGTCGTCAACTTCAACATGAGATTTTGGCCGAACAACTACTGCAGATTACTGCTAGCAACAATTAATGAATGTAGACGATGAATCGGAGAGAAAACGACCTTTCACCGGTCTAGGGAGTAGGCACGTAATCCTGGAACACGACGATGCTCGGTCACATTTTGCACAAAGGACGAGGGACATCCTCTATGCGTTAGAATGGGAAGTCATGCCGCATGCGACATACTCTCCAAACATGGTCCCAACTATCATCTGTTCAGGTCCCTCTAACACCATTTCAGAACATTGAAATTCCATTACAGGGATCAAAAAATGCATCAACCATTTCATAGTCTATGACAGACTCCACACTCTTCGTATAATCTACTATGAATGGGAAAAGTACAAAAGATCGTGACCAATTCGAAACATAATCTTGTATGCTTCCTTTATGGACAAAAATAAATCACTAAAAAAGACACTAAAATTTATTTGCACACCTAATATTGTATATTTGTAGTTATTCGAATATTTTGAAAAATCAATGAAAAATAGATGTGTAAATTATTCATGTTAGCTGTACGATCACTAATAGTGCCAATGTTGATACGACCACGAAAAAATAAATAAACGATCAAAGCCCAACAGATTTTAACTGGAGCGTCACAAGAGACTACAATCACGTTATTCGCACGTTGCAGCGTGTAAAGCGTGCAACGTAATAAATTCTCTTTTCCTATGGTCATGTTTCGTGTGCTGTCACTGTTGATAAACTAATTACTGGCTTTTTGAAACTGTCATCTTATATAGTGCGTGTCAGACAGAAACAGATGGAATAGTTTAATCCTCTCGTGCTACGCGCACACGTTGAATGTAGGACACTTACAGAGGATAAAGTAAATCTAAAAAAATTATTGTTCCACAATTACTGGAACTCGCATTAATTTTTAGCTAAGCTGGTGATACATTTGCTTATTTAATGCAGTATAAGCTTGGTTGATTACGTGCGAACACTATTTTTAAGATCACAGCATAAATTGAATTTGAAATGAACACAGATTCAAATTGCTATAGTCCACATTTAAATATCGAATTAGTACACTCGAAATATACTTGACCATTAAGTACGTTCTACCGAAATTCTACAGTGCCGCATACGTGACACACATTTTTAACAGGACATCTACATGGGTAGAATAAGGAAGTAGCATGAACATGCACTTGAATTAACGTTTTGCTACTATAATATTTACAGCGCATTACGCTGTTGAAATATGTTTTTATAAAACCTGCAGGTGTCCTAATAATCTTCTGCGACACAGTATACATGTAAGCGGTATGTCATGAACTTTATCACTTGAAATGTTTTCAGAAAATTCGATACTTCGCAAGATAGTATCTCCAAAAATTCAAGAGAGAGATCCTTTCGGAATTTATTATTGTAGGTTATTGTAGGTGCTAGGTCAATTTTCGAGTGCAGTTTCTTACTTATAAACCATACATGGTACCAAAAACGTTGAATTGATAAGGTAAAGAAGAAGATGGTTTAAAAATATTATATACTCACTACCACAAAAGATATAGTCCTCTTTACACAATTATTATTCAATTTTCTTTTCATTTTCTATTAGTCAATTCCAAAAAATATTTGAACGTAAAATTTCTCAATCTCGTGAAAAATAATCTTACATCAATAAACTTGGACTCATTTTAAAGCTTGTAGTCTATACTTTGGCTGTCCATTGTTCGCGTTTGTCCAAGACATTTTTACACGAAGTAGCAAATGAGAAACTGACGACGAATTTTTCTTCGAAAAAGCTATAAATTTAAATCTCTGTAAAAACATTACAAAATTGTCTTCTTAAATAATAAAATATAATTTTCCACAACTTTGAAGATTGAAGTCTCTGCTTTAAGACACCGCAAAGACTGATGTGCAATTTTTTCTCGCCGTTTTATGAAACAGAAATGAGGATCAAATTCGGACGGGCAACAATGCCTGTAAAATGCAACGATATCAAGATTCGTCGGATCAGTTCGGTTTGTTTGCCGTCGTTTCGAGCTGGGAATATTTTCCGCGCCGCGATTTCGGGTTCACCTGGATACCTCCAATCTTCGTTCGACGCCGCTTTAAGTTTCCGGAAGTTAGGTAAATGTGGGGTATCATCTGGTTGCACTTTCCAGTCAGGCACATCCCGAACAAAGCAGACCCGCCCACATGCATACACGTATACACTGGCTGCCTTCTAATTACTGCTGTTGGTCCAGATCTTGGGCTAAGATATCTCGCATACGAAACCATACGTCAAACCAGCCGATCGTAATAACGCTTCGATGCTATAGCATGCACGCATATCAGAACGCACACATGCGAGTCTTCGCGTGCGTGGGAGCACGCCGGTGTAAACTCTATGTAATTGTCGATAATCGGCGTCACTGTGAAATTGCAGACTATCGAGCGTGAAGCTGCGTCGGGCATTTATTCCAAGACGCTTCATAATGTTATTCGCGCGTAGCAGTTCATCATAATGTAATCGAATCTGTGAAACATAGTCCAGCTTCGTTGAATTTTCCATATTCTGAGAATTTGTTGACACATTAAATACTAAGAGGTTCTTTAATCCTTGGTACTTCTCTATGCTGTTTGTCACTGAAGCATTTAGAGTAAGAAATAATATACAGGGTGTTCAGGTTATTACTAGCCAGCGTTTTTTATGTAAATACTAAATATTTGAAAAAAAATGATAGAGGAAAAAGTAGTACTTACAGTCTAATATTATAATAAGTAGTCTAATATTTACTATTTACAAAAAAAAAACGCTGGCTAGTAATAGCTTAAACACCCTGTATATTGTTATTTATGGGTGAATACTAGTGGTGGTACTAGTAATGGAATTCCGTAGCTCGTTCTTATATTTTTCATTTGCGAATATTGAGATTCTCAAGATTCATCTATGAGAAATTATTCAACTAATTTATTTCTGTGAGTTTATATTATTTTAAAAATAGCTAAACATTTGTACAGACCTTGTTATTTTTATACAGTAATTGAATAATAGTCACTTTTAGTGCTTCGTAAACCTAGTGTTAAAAAGTAACTATTTTACATATTCAGCCTTTTCTTATTAAGTGCACTCAAAGAAATAAATTCGTTGAATAATTCTTCATCTTTACAATCTCAACAATCGTAAATTGAAAATATCAGAACACCTAATTTTTCTTTCATATATTGATGAATCTACTGTATTAGTTTACCGGCTCATTTTTTATGTGAAAATGATACTCCATCGAAAATGAATCAAGAATTTCACGATCTATTTACGATTGTTCCTATTAAAAATACACGTACTATTGTATTTCAAGCTTCCACAGATAAAATTGATTTCATTCCGGCCATTTCCTGAATAAATAATTACTTCAATTACCCGACCGTCCTATCGAATTTCGACGAATCGAACCACGGATATCGAAAGATCGTTGAACGTTCAACGATCTTCGAGAAATGTTAAGGTATGGTAATCGGCAATCTCGGACATACGGTTCACAAGATTGATTCAACGAATCCGAATCGAATCGAACAACGAGTTGCCTGCAGCTTTGAATCGACTATCGCGACCCGACAATGGGAGAAATGGAAATGCCAAATCCGGCTGTTTGTCGATTACATGTACCCTTCCGGATCTATAATACACGATGATTTACTTCGACTGAGATAACAGGGAATAACTGTGCTGCTTGGATCGCAGGAAACGATAGCAAAGCTCACTCTCGATTTACGCGGAATTTGATCTGCGCGATTTCAATTTTGTCCGGTCTCCATCTTCCTGTTCCCTCATCTTTCGATGATGATCGTCTGTACCCTCTGCTACATTTTTCATTCTACTCTTTACGTATCGTGGATCATGCAATCGTAGATTTATGTGTACGCGAATGTTACTGCATCAATGCATAAATCGTAGAAAATATGAAATCGACAGCTTTTAAAAGCTGGAACAAACAACTTCAGTTTTTTTTAGATATTAGAGGGATTAGTTTACTAGATTTAGAATTTTTTCATATTGTTATTGCTCAGAACTTGGAAGAAAAAAGCGATCCTTTGTATCCATGTTAAAATGAAACTGTTATTTTAATTATAAATTCCATGAGCTGAGCATTTTCAGCTTTATCCGGAAAACTTTTTAAGAATCATCAGATCGAGTTCTGCTAATGTTAAAAATTGAATGAACTTCAATTAAAGAATTCCAATATGACAAATTCGTAGGTTCAGCAGCAACTGTTAAATGTAATAATAATGACGACTAAAGTGCATTAAGGCTAATTGTGTACTATTTTCGAAAAGGGTGTAATTGAAATTGAAATGAAAATTCTTTACGATTTAATCTTTTGCAAAATGAACTTAGTCTTTATAAAATGTTTCGTAACGAGTAAATGTCATTTAAGTATGAAAATTATAATTTTAATCAATTTCCAAACGATTTAATTATCTCGCTAAAATTGAACAACTTGGCTTGATGGTGGAATTCATTTATTTTCAAACGATTAAAATGGTTTCTGAAAGGCACATCAGTCAGATTAAAAGTCAATTATGTACGAAATTGTATTCTTCAAATCTCCACTAATTTCACTCTTCCCTGGACAAGCACATGATAGATTGTCCGACGAAATGAACACTATAAATCGTCCAACTTTAATTCCACCCACGGTGATGTAATTAGAGACAACATTCCTCGATCAAACTATTTCAGAACTGCTGCAAGTTTAACAAAGAAGAATCGATAATGGATCGGTGTGGTTAATCGTCGAAATAAACCTAGAATATGACAGAAATTCAAATGCAGAGCATTTGCTGGTCTACAATACTTTATCCAATTCGAGCAAAATAGTATTCTGACCGACATGGCGAAATAAACTCGGCTTAGAATTCCAATTAGAAATTGCATTAATAGTTTGAAGCGCATAGCTTTAGTTATTTTTAAGTTCCCAGAGATCATGTTACCTTGATAAACTTTCGAGGAAATTAAAAAGATTAATTATACTTTTCCAGCAAGTGATAAAGCAAGCACTCATATTTTTAATGAAAATTTACGTAAGCTGATAACCAGAGACTTTAACTTCGCTCATTGTTGAATAATGTGTCGTGTATATTTTCCACATTTTTTTTTATTTGTTTTTGCAAACTTCATCGTGGGAAAAACGTTTAGCGCTTGATTAATCATGTGTGTCGTGTACATGAATAATCACGTAACCGGTTTTATTAACGAAAAGACGCGTGTATCTGAAGTAAAAGTACGTTACGCTAAAAAGTTATAGTAATTGTCACTAAGAATATTAAATAAATTAGATTTTTAAAGCCTTAATATTTTTTGCGAATTTTTACTTTCATGTTGGGTATCTCCTTGAGTTGAAAAAATTAGAATAAATATGAAGTTAAAAATTTATAATTTTATAGACCCATGAGAAAATAAAAAAATATTAATGGCTTTAATACATGGAAACTTAATCTGGACTTCTTAATATAAACAAAATTTAAAATTGGATTTTTATTTACTTTGTTTGTAGTCACTTTAATAGCAATAGTAATAGCAACTTTGATTAATGATTCATGAACAAGAAAGAAAAAAGGACAAAACATTGGCTACGCAGTCAAAATTAATTACGGACATGATTAAAACGAGGGTGGGTGCATTTATCTGTGAAATAAGTGATTTATGGCTGAGCCCGCATGAAGTGCATTCTGTCGCAGCCAACAAAACATGATAAAATATGGTTAGCATATCAAAGTAGTTGACTAAAAACATTGTCAATAAGTTGTAAAGAAGACCCTTGAAAGGCATTATAACGAGGAAAACCCGGTCAAAAGAAAAACCAATCCATTTTTATGTGACACTGTTGCAAAAACTTTTGATGTAATCTCCGCCGCAGCGCGTCTGCTCCTGGGTTAATGTCGTTCATGCTCTAAAAACGATTGGTTTTTTCGAATGTAGAGAGAAACCCAGATCACAATTTCAGCGTCACAGTGAAGTGCAAAATTGAACACGAGGAACCACAGGCTATAAAAATATTTTTCCAAATTATTAGAACTTGAATAAATGGTTATCTTCGTAAAATAAATATATTTTTCGATTTTTTAGAATGCACTTCTGAATGAATTTCAGCAATTAAATGGACACATAAATTGAAAGAATAAGACATCAGAAATGCTCGCAGACAATGAAAATATTTTTTTATATATTATTAGAATTATTGGAGTAAAATAAAAATATCTGAATAAATTTTCAAATGCAGTGTACAAGAGGGATATATAAATAACAATTTCGCGTTCACAATGAACTGTAAAAAATGGAACAAAAGAAATATTCATATGTTATAAAAATATTTTTTTGAAATTATTAGGACTGTAATAAAACGTTCCAAAAAGGCATTTTCGTTATTTGTGCATCGCAAAAAAAAATAAAAAATAAAAAGAAACAAACGTCCTTTGAAAAGAACAATCTTTTACAAAAAAACAAAATTGCCGCTCGTAAGCTTAATGACCGCACAGATAAAACATAGTTCGCAGAGGCAGTTCCGGTGAAAATCAGTGAAAACCACCAATTTCGAGCGCAGGAGAAACGACAGCTAAACACCCATCATTTTCGTGCGCTCCATATGAGTCAATTGAACAAAACTCCCGGACCGAGGGAAAAAAAATTGATCGAATTCGCGCAGAATGGCGGCGGGCCATTAAAAAAATTTCGCAGTGCAGCTCGAATTACAACGGCAATGAATTATTTCCTTGAAGAATTTCTAATTTCATATTCGCCGATTAGCGCAGCAGTGAAAACGTCGAAATTTATTGCGATGGAGACCGCGTTCGATACGAGGCCGAGTAGCGATTGCAAGTATTCGGGATTGCATTCTATTGATCGGTCGAATAATTTATTTATTGCAAACACGGTATGAAACAAGCTGCTGGAAGATTCGATGCGTTGCGCGGGTAACTGGGCGTTCGCGAATGATTCGTTCATACAAGAATTATCAGGACATTCGTCCGGTCGTCAGACGTGCGAAGTGTGCACCGGTTGTTACGAGGATTTTTACGAGTGACCCAGCACATTTACAAAATGCCACTCAAAGATCTACATTCAGTTCTTTTATGTCTATCGCCAGAACATGTAGAATGAAATTTATTCGTCGAAAAACGACGTTTCTTTTTACGAAACGTTCCACATTGTATTCCTACATATACATTAGTATTCCTACAATATAGCAATTTGTTTTTTGGTTTTCGATCGTTATATTTCTAAAGATAATAGAAATATTTATTCGCGAATAAATATTTCTATTATCTTTAGATATATAACGATCGAAAACCAAAAAACAATTAGTTATCAAGGATGGCGAATAAATAAATTTTAAAGAGGAAGACACTTGATCTGACAACGTCCCAGTAGTAGACTACAATATGTTTTGAACATTTGTTCTGACAGAGTCCTCAAGATGGACAACACAGTCAGAAAGTCTTTCTCGCTAGTTACTGATATGTCACCTTTCAGTATAAATGCGACTTCCAAATTGCCTTCTAGCATCCCGTCGTGTATTAGGCAAGGCCCGCTAGATAGCCTTACTGATGAGTCCTCTAGCGGGTCCAGGACGAAACACCTCTTTCCTTTTCTTTTCCATTGTAGCAATGATCGAGCCGCGCCGCGAATAAATATTTCTATTATCTTTAAATAGCAATTTGTTGTGTAAAAAAACGATCGAACCGTGGCGCCGAGAATAAAATTCATAATATCTGAAAAATAAATTACGATCGATAAACTAATTAATTATGTTCCACATTGTACAGCACAACAGACCAGTGACACAGTACATCATGGTTGCTGCATATTTTAAACGGTCTCCCATTATTAAGTATTATTATAAATTACAAGATCCGCTGTCTTTTTTACAATTAACAACTTTTTACAATTCTACTAACCAAATAATCTCCAAACATATACAAATACAGTAGGACCTGGATTAACTGGCTTGCTCAGGAGAAAATAATTAATGCAAAATCTACACTATATTCCAAAAGAAACTTGTTATTTTTGAAAATTTATTTCCCTTCATAATATAATCATATTTGTTTATAATTGAGATCCGGTTAATCGAAGTCCTACTGTATATAACGATGTTGAGCTTACTGCGTATCTTTATCATAAATACCGTAAAAGTTATGGATTCCTGTGACGCATTAAATAGATCAAACAGCATCACCGATATTGCCTAGCAATAAACGGGACGTACCTACGTCGAGGATAAGTAATAGAAGAGATATACGTCAGTGAACATCCATCCCATGAACGGTTTACTGCGCCCTCGATATCCGAGAGAACGCCCCCATGTATCAACATCAAGAAAACAGCAAGTCACTCTCTTTCCTTGGCCAGTTATCTAGGTAGCATCTCCCGGCATTGCTACGTTGCCGGATAATGGATAAACGGCTCCATATCGCGGAAACCAGGTTAATGGTGGACAATTTAGTCATTCAAAGTCAACGTTCTGAACGATGTTATGTTTTTCAATAACGGCGACGTAATAATGCCCGATAAAATCTGAACGCGAATCAACAGTACTGCGTCCCATTATGCGGTGTTCCGACATTTTTGCGGGGGCAGATTTGCTGTCGCGGACATTCGGAAATATTAGGAACTACGTTCTAGACGCGCCGTTGAATCATATCAGCTGCGGGAAATGCGACGTCCGGACTTAGGAATTGCTGGAACGATTAATCGTATTGTATCGTACTCGTATAACGGTTTGATATATGGAATACTTGGTGTATTTTATCGGATATAAGAAATCGTGCAGGGGAAATTTGATAATTAATTGTGTGCACTATTTACAAGTTATATATAATGATGTAACTGATATTATATACCGGATATTTATGAGAAATGAAAATTGGTTGATTCAACTGCGAGAAATTGAAGTTGGAGAAAAATGTATTCCTTCTCTTTTGAATTTTAATAGTACGAAAATAACATAACTGTTTCACGGGTTTATGTACTGTTCCAGTGATGCGAATACAGTACTAGGAAATTGTATTTTCAATACGACAATTTAGTAAAAAATTGTTTCTGAAAGTAAACCTTTCATTGCGTCTTCCATGGAAATTTATATTGTTCACGAGATTATGGATTAGTTCAAGTAGCTACTTACCACGGGATATTTCCACTTGTATTGTATTATAGTTCGCAAACATTTGTAGCGACATGATGTAGGCCTAACCTAACATTAATTTGATGTTAACAGACTTTGATAACGTAATGAGATCAATGGACTACGTACAACGGTGAACTATGGCCATTGTTTACTACAAACAGAAACAGCAAGTAGTACTCGACCGTATTAGTCAGCCGTATCACAATAAACGCGAGTCTAACAAACTATATTCATTTTTGTTTTGCAATATGGAGCGTCTATGTTATTGTTCACTATGATTCCAAATCAAATGCAATAGTTCTTCTAACTTGTAAAAAAGTTATTTCCCTTAAGCCTTACTACTTAAAAATGAATTTGTCTAGAATATATCACGAACCATTTCAAGAATTTTAAAGCGAGTCTAACAAACTATATTCATTGTTGTTTTGCAATATGGAGCGTCTATGTTATTGTTCACTATGATTCCAAATCAAATGCAATAGTTCTTCTAACTTGTAAAAAAGTTATTTCCCTTAAGCCTTACCACTTAAAAATGAATTAGTCTAGAATATATCACGAACCATTTCAAGAATTTTAAAGCTCGGTAGCGTCGAACTCGACACGAATACTAACGGGTAATACTGCGCGAATATTTATGCGGGTCTCAGTATGTGTCGAGCAGCACTGCCGGAGCAGTAAACAAGAATAAAGTCGATTATCTCGGGCGAGATCGTGCGTCTCGTGAAAGAGACAAATTGAAGGAGAATCGTAGTTCAAAGAAGAACGTATACGAAGAAACGATTCGCAAAGAATCCATAGTGTCATCGGGATCAATAAACCCGTGGCTCGTAGACTGACGTCGATTTCTTGACAAGGGGGGTGGTTGGTCGGCTCCATGGAACTGTTTTCATCTCCTTAAACATGGCACGGTGCTCCTACATTGTTGCCGAAAGATAAACAGTTCCGAGTTACTGTGACAAAGTTAACGTCCCCCGGCAGGGCCACTATCTGATCATGGCTCTGCCACCGGTGATATTGAGTTTTACAAGAGCGAATACAATGGTTGACTGTAGAGTTAAATAACTCGGTGCAGCCGACAGCAGCAGCATTCCGGAAATGTGAGTCTATAATTTGAATCGCGGCCCTCTAAAAGCTAGCTCGGGAAAAAGGGCAACCCTTGAGGTATTCAGCACGCCTCTGCTTTCCAGTCCACGCTTTTGACACAAGGGAATGATACAATATCCCTTTAAAACAGAAATTATTTCCCCCGGGTGTAATCCCGCTGGAAACCACGGAACCATCCTCGCTACATCCTCGCAAGGTAGTCGCAACTTTAAACGAGAGACAAATGTTATTCCCCGTATTAATATAATTGCTGTTAATAGAATAATGCAAATTCGAACTTACTTGAAATTGAGTGTACGGACTCGTGTAGAAGAGGTGAAAGAAAGTATATTTTGTTTTTAATCATTATATTCGGCTTTATTTACTTATTTTTTTTTTCTACGTTTTTACTTATTTTCTTACTTATATTACTTATATATTACTAAATATTTACTAACATATTTGTGAAATTTTTCTGATTAAAACGAGTCTAAACATGGCACAATTCGGAGCATATTTATTTGTTCCATTAACGATTCAATAATCGTATTAAAACTTAATAAAGCAATAGTCCGTGAGGACTTCTTGATCCTAAAATTATAATCAGCAAAATTCAGTTCACGCTTATCGACCAATAGATTTTGAGCGCAAGTACAATTTCGCCAGGTCCAGATTTGCTCCTCGCATTTCTCCAATGCTTATAGTCCAAACAATGTGGCCAAACGACTTTTCCAAATTAAATTGTCGGAGTTAGAACTGGTTGAATGGCCGAAAGTATATTCAATAGAAACTTGCGAAAAAGTTTAAATGTGTTTTTCTGGGAAGTAAGTTTTCCTACACTGACTCTGGATTTTCTTGGGAACTGGGGAACCGATTGATTGGGAAATCAGATCAATATTTCAAGAAATAATAAAAGCTACGTGGAAAATATATCTAAATTCTATAAACTACCATTTGGAAAAAATATGTTTTAATGTAGATTCGTAATGTGTTTCCTGTACATTCAAAATTTTATGTATATCTCAAGCTTGGACAATAATACTTTGAAATTTTTTAAATTATACGGAAAAGTGCATTTTTCCAATTTCTTTCTGCATGCAGGATCATCTTTTGCACGGTTGCGCTACTGATTATGGGACAACCAGTGCACATTCTTGAACGACCAAACTTTTGTGAACTCTGAGACGCTGGGAAGTCCAATAACTCCACTCCAGCCTTTATTCCCTGGAAACATTGTTCGACTATGAGTAGTCATATTAGTACTTTCGAAAGTCCGCCTTATTTTTCACTTGAATGGAACAAACAACTGTTTGACAAGAACAAGTTTGCAGGCTGCTTAATGCGGGGACTGTGCACACAAAATTTGTTGATCAAATCAGTAACCAGTTCTACATATGTTTACTAATATGGTTAACATATATTCATCAAAATCTTTCAAAATGATTTTAAAATACTGATTTTCAGATATTTTTTACAAATGAAGATTTTACTTTTGTTGAATCTGAAATTTTTCGTGAAATCGAAAATTAGTTGTTTCCGTCAATAATACATAAATATATTCGAATACGGGTTACGTGTTCGTGTAAAGAGTTAACGAAGTATCTTTGAGTTTGTCCAGTATAAATATCTGGCACCGCATACAGTGTGATCGATACTATGAAATTGTACATGGAAATTCATCCGTGCCTCTATTAATGGACATGCCCATCACCAATCTTGATTATTGTCAAGGGATTTTTGGAAAGCCACTGCTTGTAGCATTTAGCAGCTAAACTGACCAATGGTCACGTTGCGCAAATGACGCACGTCCATCAACCTTTCCCAATTTAGCTTCCGAGAAGATTAAGCGACTTGTCAAGCATCGGGATCGCCAACTGAAGGACTGTCTACCATTAAACGAAAGTCTTTTAAAGAATTTCTAAAAATAAAACTAAGAACTATTTTCTGCATTGGCGAATGACACTATTTTTAATAAATTGTGAATTGGGTAGGTAATAATTTCGTTAAAAATATTTGTCTAATCTATATTAAGGGGATACTTGTATATTCTGAACGATACATAATATTTTTACGATTTATAATAGGGGATGGTACTGTTTGTGAACCAGAATGGTTAAATAATCCGTTTCCGTTTCGAGTAGAGAAGCGGACCGAGAGTTTTATTTCTTTTTCGCTATTGTTGTACTTTCATTTGCAGACAGTTAAGCAACAGGGTATAGAAGCCGATGTTCAATCGCCTGTGGCCGAACGTATTTCATTGATTAGAACGGGTCAGTCTCTTTCATCAGAAAAAACTCGACCGGTTTTTTTGTAACATTAAATGCGATCCCATAGCGCCAAACACGGGGCTGTTGTTTGGCGTTTTTTTCAATTTCGTGCCAGCGGACATCCGACGGTTGAAATCGATTCTCGACGCAATTATTGCTTCGAGAGAAGGCGTATATACAGCGCACGCTCGCTTTTAGCAGCAGCTAAAACATCTTTAATGGGAACAAAACGTGCAATGACCCGATCAACTTGATTTTTCAGTTAGAAACCCTCCTCGCGAACGAATAAATATTATAAATAAAAATTGCATGATTCGACACTTCGAATTCAGACGACGCAGTTGTGCGAAAAATAGTTCCATGCTATGTAGAGCCTATAACACTTTTGTCTTCCAAGAATATTCAGTGCCGTTAAAAATTTAGAGAAAATTTGTGATCACTGTAGGATGTTTCTCTCGAAACAGCGTAATTTTATTTGAAACTAGCTTCCCTCCGTCACGCGTTGCTGTGGCACAGTATTTTTTAAAAGCATGCACGTGCTGAACGTGTTTGTGATAATCTACTTCGTTCAATTCCATTTCATTTTTCGCGTTGCTCTGTAGTTCTCTCTCTTTCAAATTGAATGTAGGTGCTACCAATCAAAAGTTATAAACAGAAACGTGCCCAAAAGAGGGCGAAAAAGTGTTTGCTTAACGTGAAATAGTTATTAGTATGAATTCTTTAAAATAAGTGAGAACGCATGTAGGTTTCATGCTGGTGGCAGTCCTCATGAAACTTCAAATGAGACAGCCTGTATCAGGAGAAACTTAAAGAATGCATTTTAGTTCGAATCCCTAGAATTAAATTGTAAAGCAACGGGTTAAAGATAGCTAGGATGTGATACCATTTTACCGAAGATTGTACACGATGGTAAAGGCTCTAATTTGTAAAATGTCCACGTTCCAGACTGCCCCATAGTTCTGTGACACTGTACAGCTATTATCCCGGTGACCCATTTACCATTAATGCCATCGTCGCATGTGTGTACGACATTTTATTCCTGGCGCAACATGCCATCGAAATGGCTGACAACTTTTGTTTCACTTTTCGGCGCGCGCGCAAGCTTCTGTTCCGGCTACTTATGAAATACGTGACGATCGGATTCGGTGTTCCGCGGCCTCACCGGGTTTTCTCTCGTTTTCACGTAATCGCGACACTGAACGTCCACGAAAACTGTGGGCTCCTTTATTATCCGTAGCTGGGAATTGCTCTTGTTGGAGAGGAAGTGAGAGAGGGGGAGAGATAACGCGCTATATTAAAGACGTGACCCGCAACAGGCTATAATTATCCTTATCGTGGGGACTATTCACGAACCGTGGGAACTGCGCGGGAGCTCTCTGTACTCTCCGAGAAATTTCTACTTTGAAAATCTAGACTAACGGAGATAATTTGTTTGGAGTCTAGTTGCGAAAATAGGTGAGCGCCACTTCACGCAGAGAATCGGTTACGGTTACGCGTATGTACACAAGCGTGATAGATAAAGCAGTGAGCAACACGTGCTCTGTTTTACTTTGATTTTTACAATGTGCAGGGTTTCGAAAAATATTATCTGCTATTTACCTTCGAACGACGAACCATTCTTATAATCGACGATTCTTATGACCATCCACTGCTTCATTATCAAGATTTTAAAAATTATTTTTGAAGGTACAGCATTTTATCCATAAGTGTCCCGAAAGTCTGACCTTTAAATGTCCCAGTTCTATCCCCACTACTGCCGGGCTGATCGTCGAGAAATGTGACACAACTTTTTTAATTTCCATTATTTTTTTATGGGACTTCGATGACCATCTTTGTGGCATTTTTCTAATAAAAATCATACCAAATATGATATAATTTCGATGATATTTACTTGTGTAATAAACAATTAAAGTTTCGATTGCAAGGAAGGACTGTCACCGACGAGCCTTTGAAATGCGGCGGCTGTCGATCTGTGACTATCTCGCGCCCGAAACTTTAATTGTCCATTAAACAAGTAAATATCATCGGAATTATATCATATTAGGTATGATTTTAATTAGAAAAATGCTACAAATATGGTCATCGAAGTCCCATAAAAAATAATGAAAAATAAATAAATTGTAAATTTGGATTAGCGATGTTTACATTTCTTGGCGACCGAGGCCTCTCGAGCCTTCTCTACGTTCTTGTCCTTCTCTACGTTCGGCAAAAATCAAAGAATACTGTCCCTGGCGCATAAATGTCCCTCGGCAGACCCGTGCTGGGGACTTATATGAATAAAATACTATACTTGTTGAAGTCGCGTTAATTTAGCACGGCAGGTGGTTTCTTAATCCTTCACTGCATGATTTTTTCAATTGGCATAAAACAATTGAAAGGGTGTCAGTTTTTGTGTTTTATTATAAGGGAAAAATATTCAAAAATATTAAAACAACATTTTCAGAAAAATAAACATAGTAAGTGAATATATTCTTAGTTTACTATTCTATACCAGATTTGTTAACTGTATCAGATGTGGTACACTATGCAGTGAAGGGTTAATTAATTCACCAGAAACTGAGTAATTGAATGATGCTTTTCATACTCTGGGTCAATAGACCCAATGATGGCAAGCGTAAATTAAGTTCTTGTCCAAGACAAATTGGAAACGAATCAGTATTATGCTATACAGGGTGCTGTTTCATATTCGGAGCTATGTTAACTCCAAAATTAAACATTTCTTGCGACCTAGAATAATTCCATTGTACATGATTCTTTTCATCTTATGGATACGAAATTGATACGATAGTTAATACAATGCTTAAATGTGTAGTACTGGATTAGATGCCAATATATTTAATAACGTAAACAATATTGTGAATAATGGTACAGTGATGAGGAACATTGGTACGTAAATGAGAAAGTCTGAGTTAGATCTAGATTATTTTAGAGACCTAAAATGAGCGTTACGAGTATCGGTGAATCCGGCGAGATTGACCTAAAACTCGATTGTGTAAACTCGCGTCCCATCGCGGAGATTCGCACGTCAACTCGACAATAGATTGAACGTAATTAACGGCTGTTGAACGGACACCAAGGAGAACGCGGGGGATCAACCGTGGCTGTGGAACGTGATCATCAAAGATAAGTGGAATTGAGACGGTCTGTAACATTTCACTGGCACGGGTATACTACTGGCAACGGCGATTCATCTCGCAGCCTGCGTCACTTCGATGGTTACGGTGATTGATAGCGGCCCTCCGCGCGTGTAAGCACGAATCGACGCGTTGAGACAAACGATCTCGTTGACTGTTCGGGGGATACGTGCTCGAGGAAACTCATATTCCGGCCGGGGCGCGATGAAACGTGAAAAACCGTTTCTCGTGTCTCAGATCGAACGTCGGAAATTGAAGTTACTTCGCGGGAGATCTGGCATCGCTAATCATAGGAGACATAATTTACGGGGAAACTGGGTTACAATCTCAAACCGCGGCCCGCGCACCAAAGATTAAAATGTAACATGTGTCTCACTATAGTAAAGAATTCATTTAATTTCATTAAAAAGCAAGTGGGTAACTTCTGTTTAATGATATATATTATAACGAATTTCATCAAGTATTTTGAAAATAAAAATATTTAAGAGTATTTTGTATATATAATATTTTACAGACGCAATTCTAATTAATCTTGAAAATGATCTAAACAAAGATCGACACGTCGAGCATTTAATTTGGTTATTTGCAAAATTGCTTTATAGAATAAAGTAGCAAACGATCGAACCTTGTACCGTAAACGTTAAACATTCTATATTGAAATGTTATCCTTGGATTTATATTGTTACACACGTTTTGGTTTCCTTTGGAAAGATTTATTATATTGTTGCAAATGAAATGATCTATTCTAATTAATCTTGAAAATGGTCTAAACAAAGATCGAAACGTCAAGTATTTAACTTGTTTATTTACAAAATTGCTTTATAGAATAAAGTAACAAACGATCGAACCTTGCGGCGAAAACATTAAACATTCAATATTAAAATGTAATCCTTGGATTTACATTGTTACACACGTTTCGGTTTCCTCTGGAAAGATTTATTATATTGTTGCAAATGGAACGATCTATTCCAGAGCATGAAAAATCTTGAGAAGCGTTTGATCAAGAAATATTAGGGAGTTTACCAAAATTTCTTTCGCAACATGCACATTTAATATTGTTATATAACACGAATGGGTGTCTGGAAAAAGGGTCTATGTCAGGTCTTTGAAATTTAAAAATTTAAACTAATTATGAAATATTCTCACAAATAGAATATCTTGCACATATGTGAAACGACACAGATTCATTCCAACCTTGAACAGATCTCGAATGCAACACGTTTCGAATTGTGATTCCTTCGAAACATGTTCCATTAAATTGTTAAAATTATCAAATCAAGTCCTGTTTTAGCTGGCCTTCGGGCGAGATGTTTAATGAAATGTGGTGTTCAGTCTTTCATACGAAAAAGGTCGCCAGGGGATTGCACGTGCGAAAAGTTTATTTTTAGTTCACATGCCCGCAACTCCGAGTAAGCGTAGCTGACAACAGTCAGATTGAAATTCAATACTAATGCAATTATCTAATTAATTCAGCCTTTATCGTATCTGTTTCTGGCATCGGAAGCAAGCGGCGAAACTATCGATGAAAATTGACTAAACGAACTAAAAAATTCACGTTCTCGTGCCACTTCCGTCTACACACTTATTTCATTTTGAGAAAATTTTTTTTCCACTCATGTTTGAAGACTGGTTTCATTCAACACTGTTAATCTGGTTTTGTCACGTGTACAAAAATTTCTAAAATTCTAGATAAAAAGAGTTGTTTAATCTCTTTTCATTTCTGAGATTAAAGTTCACTCATTTTTTCTGATTGCGTTTGTTATATTTAAAATATGGTTTATGAATAAAACATATGTGGTTGAATTGAAATGTGAAACATGAGAGGATCAAACATTCTCATGAAGGATTTATACACAGAAAATATTTCGGCAAAACGAAAGTGATTCACCTCAATTCCACAAAAGTAGATTTTCAAATACTATAGTACTTACTATATTTACCCTCTTTCGCCACGCATTTCGCCAATCATTAAAACAGCAATTTCCGAGGAGCCAAAGAAACCAAAGCTTCGAGTAATTACCGTCAATGATTAACGGGACAAGTAAAAGTTAGTAGACCTGACTTTGTACAAATTGTTCTCCATTGCCCTTTAAGTTCATACGTTCGGCGGTGATATAGGACGCTCGTTTAAAATTCATGTACTTCGTTGCTTTATTCACATAACAACTGGAAAATTTCTATGCAGAAACTGTGGCGTTACTTGGTGCGAGGTGAATAATTTTGCCGCAGCCAGAAGGTTCACGCGATAATAATTATGCATCTGTCCAAGAGTGCGCCGAGAAAACTCGCACGCCACTGGGAAGTTTTGCAAGTATAAACCATGCTGGTCGTGATCTCGCAGAAAATATATAAAACGAAGAGATCCGGTTCCGAGGGGTAGAACGTAATGAAATCGCGAGAAAGAAGGGACATTTTCTGAAATTTTACGGTATCGTTATTCGCCATAATTCTGGAATTTGTTGCTGGAATCTTTCTATTTGAAAACGATGTGTACAAATAATATCCTATTTTAAAAATATGTTCAGAATATTCGTTTGAAATGACAGGCAATTTCGTATAATTCAGTCCTTTTAATGAGACAGTTAAATATAGATTTAATAACATTAATTGTGGCTTAAACAATTTCTATATTATATATTTATATATATATATTGTGTATATATATTATAGTAAGTGGAACAACGGACAGTTGAGAGGCCCCAACCATGCCCAGCACTGATCTATAAGACATTGTTTTTTATCCTACAAAATAACGTAATGAAATTATAAAAATTTGAACATTCTAACGCAAATACATATTGTTCCCGTTGTCCGATTGCTCCAAAATTGTGCACAGAGAATGTTTGATTCTATACGAACTATTCTATTGGTCCCGGTTAATTTCCAACGACGCATTTTTCACGCTGACGAGAGACGTCTCTCGTAGGCGTGAAAAATGCGTCGTTGGAAATTAACCGGGACCAATAGAATAGTTCGTATAGAATCAAACATTCTCTGTGCACAATTTTGGAGCAATCGGACAACGGGAACAATATGTATTTGCGTTAGAATGTTCAAATTTTTATAATTTCATTACGTTATTTTGAAGAATAAAATACAATGCCTTATAGATCAGTACTGGGCATGGTTGGGACCCCTCAACTCTTCGTTGTTCCACTGACTGGAAAGCGACAATAGGCGCTATATGCTGGGTGTTTTACTTCAATATAGAAATCTTACTCCATTTTATCACAGCAGTGATTAGACAGACCTGAATACTGAGAAATGATATAATAAGTTGTTTAAGCCACAATTAATGTTATTAAATAGACTGATTCGAACTCGCTGTTGGTATAGAATGTACTGCGGCTAAAGTGACCGTTTGAGCAGAGCCCAAAAACAGAAAACATTGAAAACTGAACATATAGACACACTAGTTTGGACGCAAGGGGGTAGGTAGTAGGTACACCGCGTGACATAACTAGCAAGTAAGTAGAATCTTACTAGCTTTTGTGTCGAAACATGGGTTTGCGGGGTTCCGTTATTTGTACTTACACGAGCATATTTTGAGCTGCGCAAGGGTTCATTTGATAGAGTAGATTGATAGAATCATACAGGGTGGGGCGCCACATTTTTCCATCTAGATTTACATCATTATTATTACGCATAGCAAACAATGTTTCAGGTAAAGTTGAATGGTTTTGAGAGGGGCACATTCTGATGGTACATTTTTTTGTAGGTGAACGTGTAAAGGACATATGAAGGTCATTAATGTTTTTACAAATGGAATCATATATTTTTTATTGCATCGGCTGATGGTCATTCATATTCTTTACAAAAAAGTATTAATCTATTTATGTAAAAAAATCATTAGTTTACGAGATATTTTAATTATAATTTGTTAGGAAATCTCGACTCTCTGGTCAACATTATCACATTGAATTCATATTATTGACCAGGGAGTTACTATGCGTAATAATAACGACGTAAATCTAGATGGCAAAATGTGGTGCCCCACCCTGTATGAGTTAAAAAAAGTGTTTTTGTGGCAGACCTTTTTACTCAAAATCAAGTAAAATTGAGATGATAAAAATTGCACCAAAATTAGGTTATATAGCAACAAAATTGGCGTTCGCTTTTTGTATATGCCCTCTCTATTCCACAATGAAAATATTGGAGAGACATCGAGGTGCTTCAGCTGGTGATACAGAGGTTAAATTGTATTTAGACGGTAAATTCTAACGAAACACTCATCAAAGGCACAGAGACTCGAAATGATTTATTTTATGACAGACTGTAAAAGCCAAAGCTCTAGACTCTAGCGTGTAGAGTTTAAACGGGCCATAAGATAGAACAATATGGATTCTGGCATAAGATTCTAATTGTCTGTAAATAGAGACTCTAGAATTTTTAGAGGATATACTAAACGATCGCAGTTTATTTACGTTTTCAATAACATTTTATATCGTGATGTTTGAAAATATATCAAGTTATAAATAGTTTTATGTTTTCATAGCAACATTTGATGAAACATTGTCTACTCAAGTTGCATCGTTATCACGAAACTACTGTATAACTCGATTTCTAATTGGCAAAATGTTCTTTTAATGCATTCAGCTTTTATGCAAATGTTATCCAATGTTCAACAATGTGTAAAAACAAACATATTATTATCGAAAAAATTCGTAGATCAAATTTAGTAGTTTAAACAATTTCAAGATAGTGTAGATATTTTTTTTGCTCTTTAAGGTTATTAACAAACGAAATAAATATCTGTGCAGCTCCTATGTATGTTACTTAATGCAGAAAGGTTTATTTTGCATAAAAAATTCGTAGGCTATTACCTATAGATTGTTCAGAAACATCCACTAAATAGGTACAATGTGTAATAAATATTAGATAGTAAAGCTTACTCTGATAATGCATTCCGGGAGTGTTCGTACATAGAACGAACTCGACGAATGATTTGTTTCCGATTACCGTTTGATAACGGAGCAAATGCGCGGGTTAATCGATCAGCAGGAAACAACAATGATCACTTGAGAACTCTGTGAAGATTGCTGACGTGTAATCAGCCTCTCGATATGCTTGCGAGAACTGCTCGATATAGCTATTGTATCGACGCGTTCGTTACGAGGCGTTCGTGCGTTTAGGCCTTTTATGAACACCTAGCCGCAAAATATTCTCGTAAATCGTTAGCTGTCATCACGGCAAACGTAATCACCTCGTCAAACCGTATTCTCGCCGTTACCCATGACAATTGTAATACAACGAAATGTACATGAACACATAAAACAAGTTAGTTCACCAAAACCAGTGTTTTTAATACGAACAATATGTGCATAAAATTCGTAATTTAAAAAATAAAAAGATGCATTCATAAAAATTTTTAAACTTATTTTTCCATTATTCTTCTATTTCTTAAATTCTGTAATGTTTCTCCACATTTTTATTTTTTAACAACATACTTGGTATGCCAGTAGTGCACACCTAAATTCATTTTTAAGGAATGAAACTTATAAAAAAAAATGATGAAACACAAGATCTGATAGAAATCAGTAAAATTCCATTATTTTTGTATTTTAACTTGACAAATGCAAGTTTTCCATAAACGTAATAATTTTAATTATACATAATGTAGTGTTTAATTGATTTCACATTGTTTATCAGCCCATGGAGCTGCACCGTTCGCAATGTCGTAAGTTTTTAAGTTAGAGAATTCCCTTCACACGAGCCCGAAGTTCAAGATAGCGGTGTCTCGGTGTTGGCCGATTAAACATTTCTCGTTTAACGCTTCACAGGCTGACGACGCGACACGAAGCGACGGCGGGATTACGATAAATTAAAGCACAAATAAATCTTATCTCATTCCACTTGGTGCAAAGTTAATTTCGGAGAATGGTGACTGCTGAGTGCTCCTATTCGGCGCAACCTCCGGACTTGTTTCAAACTTATGTTTAGAGTTTAACAGGAACTCGAAGCGCGATATAGCTCCATGATAAAGAAACGTGATTGCGCGATTCTGCGACTTCTGCTCGGCCATGATTCACCTTGCTCCTCTCCGACGCTTAAGGAGATTGTTGATTAAAAAGTGAGTTCGATTCAAACCGTCCGGTATGATCGGCAACAAATCGTAATGCAGCACTCGAGAAATACTTCAGTCGGCATTATCATAATAATCTGTTATAATAATTTGTCTCTTTCCTATAGGGCAGCGACTGAAATATATTAATTATGCATAAACTAACGAAATTAAACCCAATCTGAACGTTATAATTAGTTGTGTTCGTTGATTATCGATCGTAAGGTAGTTCATAACAAGAAGTATATTAGAAATTAAATTAAAGCAATTGTGCTAGTTTGGTTAAACTTTCTACGTTTCGATCCCAATATGGATCCTTTTCAAGAAAAAGGAAACAATTGCATCTGTAAATTTTTAAAAGAGTTTTCAATATTAATGTACTGAAAACAGATTTAAATACAAAATTCAAAATAACGGTAATGAATTACCAATCTGCTTTATGAAAAAATTAGAGACAGGAATATATGTATAAGCACATGTTTTTTCAGTGCCGGTACACAGGTTACTGTGGTACAGACACGAGGTTAGTAGATAAAGAAAACAAAACAGAAATAGTGGATCGAACGTGAACTAATCAAGACAAGAAGAGGGTGATACATATGAAAAATACGTTCCTTAATAGTGGATATATAGCTAGTAGGATAACCATTGCGTCTTAAGACATCTTTAATTGCTTTTAGATTATTAGATCTGAATTCGGGATTTGCTAGTATAATAGCATGATCAATTAAACATTTAATAAAACCGATTTTATGTTATAAAGGATGGTGAGAAAGAAAGTTAATCTATCTTCCAGAGCAGCTAGATTTGTGAAACCAATTTGTTTTTAACATGTTACCTTCTCTTAATATACTGACATCAAGAAAATTCAGACAGGAATCATTCTCAATCTCATGTGTAAATTGAATTCCATCGTGAAATTAGTTGAACATGTCTAAGACAGTCTGCAATTGGTGTGGTTTTATACAAGTGATAATGTCACTGACATATAATTTATAAATTTGGAAGTTATAATTAGTCTCAGGATCTTTATGCAAAATACAAATATTGTACATCAAGATACAAGAGCTAAATATAAATTTATATTTTTTTAAGTCTTCTAATGTATTACACTGGTTTAAATTGCTCCTATTCCCTTTGGTTGTGAATACATAAAATTCGAACTTTAGTTGTAATTAATCATTTAAACGACGAGAACTAGTCGGCAACCATTTAAAATGAATTAATAAACCATAAAATGTATGTGTTCTAACCGTCATTAACCAACCACCACAAACAGACGCGATTAGATTTT
This sequence comes from Lasioglossum vierecki, assembly GCA_028455595.1. Taxonomy (NCBI): domain Eukaryota; kingdom Metazoa; phylum Arthropoda; class Insecta; order Hymenoptera; family Halictidae; genus Lasioglossum; species Lasioglossum vierecki. Next base: position 22,872,950 of record CM052337.1, read on the forward strand.
GCAGAGGGACCGACTCACTGGCGTGAAAAACGGAAAAGAGCCATTTTCCTAATGAGAAACGGTTTCATTTAGATGGGTTTAATAACTTAAATTATTACCTTCGTGGTTTAAGGCAGGAGGAAATCATACTTCAAAACCGACGAATGGGTGGTATGCATTTTGCTGTTGTAAGACTATAGGACAATTATAACGTTTGTTCATACATAAATGAGCATCAACATTTTATCAACGATTAATTATTTATTAAAATATGATATAGGCAGTATTCAAGTTTTGTTGAAAATTTGTAATATTTTAACTGTTATAACTCCGTAACAAACAATCCTATGACTACAATTCTGGGCTCGTTGTCAAGCATAAAGCCTCTGCTTTCAGAACCATCGATCAATTTTGTCAGAGACGCTTCTGCATCATGCAAAATAAAGGAAAAGCGGAGGTACCTTCTACTTTGGAACATTCTTCAGCGTCAGCAGACTTTCGGTTAATAAAAGTTCAATAAAATCTTCATAAAGAGGGCACTCTAATGTATCAGTAATTAAAAGAATTAGAATTATTTTCGAAAAGATAACATGTCTTCGCTTTTATATCATATGATGCAGAAGCTTCGTTGAAAAATTTAATTAAGGGCTTCGAATGTGGAGTCTTTACGGTTTAAAATGAGTCCGGAATCGTCGCCGTTCAACGACGATATCAGCAATTTACATAAACGTTCATAGAATAGAATATCGTTGGTTGAAATAAAATTTTTGTGGACACGAGTTACTGTCGAGTAAAAATCTAGTCAGCGAAAGATTTCCCGATTCGAAATGTCCTGAAGGCTGGATTCCGCGAACGGGTCACCGAAAATTTCAAAAGGCGAAAAATATGCGGGGGTCGCGCGTTCAATTTCTTTGTGCGCGAGCTTAAAAGCGATTACAAAGGCGACACGGAATCGGGAGTTCAAATATGGGCACTTTGATTTGTAAGACTGCCTCGAATTATTTAGTCGAGCGTGTGTCCTGCAACTTGAACGACCGGCGCGGTGTCTGTTGTTTTGTTTGTCTTGCGAACTCAACTATTTTGTAAGATCTGTGAGCAACTCCAGACGAAATTCGTGTCTTCACGAGTTCAAGCATAAATTTCCAAGCTTTTCTCTCGCGACAAACAATGCATTTGCGAAAACGAAAGTCTGCTAGAAATTGCACTGTTACTGCTTAAAGGATTTAATTAATACAAAATTCGTAAAAACGACGATTCTCAAAGATTTATTTATTTTATTCTGTAGAAAATAGAATGAGTATTGTGTAAATTACGTTTTTATTTAATTTTATTTATTTAATTTAGTTAATTATGTTTTTAAAGTAAAAGTTTATAATATTTATTATATTAACAAACCCCCACATACTCAATCGTCATCCACATCGACGTATTAACCACAAATTTCTTTGACCATTTTTAAATAAAAATATAATTCTCATCGAAAACTATAATTATGCCTCACACATTCCCCAGGAAGGGTATAAGAACTGAAAGAAAAGCTCGGTGAACATTTAAACAGCAAAAACCGTGTGAAAACTTTCGGTGTAAAATACGTGCAGCAGCTTCCGCGAAAGATTTGAAAAAGTCCCGTTTGACTTTTCGCCTCGCGACACGAGGAGACATTTTTCTCCGAGGATCGTATGAAGGATCGCAGACGCGATGCAACTGGCTCCTTAATCTTGTTTCTATTTCGTGAAAGTTTCATTCGGAAAAGGTGCGAGGAGGGAACAGCGGCAGCTTCAGAATATAGTCGTTTACACCCAGGACACGGTTGTTCCGCCGTTATTTACTTGGCGAGCATTAATTGTTCAACTTGTTGCTCGCTTAGGTGTGCACGCTTCGGCGTTTTTCAAGTATAGAGCCTAAAATGAGGGGGCGAAAAAATGAGGGAAAATCCAAGGAACCGGAAAGAAAAGCTCACGCTGCCGTAGTTACAAGACTTTTACGTTGCCTCGGGGAAATTGCTATGGTAATTCCATCCACCTCGCTCCTGAGTTCTTTAAAAGAAAAATTAACATTCGACCCGTGCACGCTGCCGCATGCCAGGGGCACAAGGACACGAGGGGCCGCCGTCGTACATGCACTAAAAGTTCAACGGGATTTGTATCGGGTCCTCGACGATAAGCTAAAGAGAGCACGGGGTAAACGATAACGAGTAATAATTGAGGATGACGAACGGTAAACAAGACCCAGTCGCGTGTGTACCTTAAGTGACAGTATAAAATTCTCATTCAATTTTGCGGAACGCGGAAAGATTGCTTAATAAGCATTGCTTATCCTTCGATTACTCGCATGCGATTAGGTCCGAAAGGGCTAACCAAGCAACTACCCTACTACCTTACCTTTCAGTCACGTCGCGGAAATCCAGGAATTGAAATATTCAGATCTTGAAAAAATTCTCTTCGACATTTTTGTCAATAATCAAAATTTTCTACAACTACCTACTACCTTACCTTTTCTACAACTACCCTATTACCTGATCTTTCAGTCATGTCGAGGAAGTCAAGGAATTGAAATATTCAGATCTTGAAAAAATTCTCTTCGACATTTTTGTCAATAATCAAAATTTTTTACAATATTCAATGACATTGCAATTTATAGTTTCTTATGCCAAAAACATAAAAGTCCACAATAATTGTGCTAGTTATCAACCAAAATATTAAAGCAGTTTTAAAGAGATTAACCTTAAGTGTTCTTGTGGAACAGATTTTTTAAGATCTATACATATTATTATAACGAAAGTTTCATGAACAAATAACATTCTCAAACATTTATTGGAGAGTGTCCCATAAAAACAACTGGAATTATTAGACCATGGATTTATATGCAAAATAAATATTGTTTTCGTCGTTTTAACAAAGAGATACACAGCAATTTCCATTTTCGCCTTGATAATTTTATGCTCAAACTTCTTTCTACCTATTTTCTGCGTTAAATTGCACCTGCCCATTTTTATTACAAATGCATAGTACTTCTTCCTCTGTTTTAATTCCTTGTGACAAGGAAACGATCAGAACTTTTAATGAAACGGCAGATATAAAAAATGTGTAAAAAGTGTAGCTTCCTCGTTATTGTTGCAAATCCGTCGATCTCTGAATGTTTACATGCGCGCAAACAGCGTTGGATGCTGCCGTCTTGGGGCGCCGTTTTCTAAATTGGCTCATTTTATGGGATTCCGAGCCCTTCCAGGCGAGAGAACAGGAGTTATTTTTACGACTTGTCCGTTTTGCCATTGTTGAATGTTACAACTTTTATCTCATAAATATGATTTGCTTTCACGACTTAATGGTATTTTATGGTTTAGTACCTACTACGAGAGAGCGTGCAAGGACTTTGTGTTGACTTATATGTGTCTGCAGGGTGCATTCTATTTTGTGGTTGCTTTGAAGAAATTTTGGTTTTCCTTCTACAAACGTGAAACTACCCTCAAGAATTATGATTATGGTCTCGCTTGTATTAATTTATTTCACAATAATATATTTCTTTTGTTTCATTAAACTTTAATGAAACAAATATTCGATAGTAGCAATCGAAGGTTACCTTAATATTAAAATGTTGATTAACTGTAATTTAAATAATTTTGTATAATAATTCACATACCGATATTCAAATTACGTCACAAACATATTATAACAGCGAAGTACATTACAGTTCTACGTTGCATATCTTCGTTAATTAAGGTAGGTGTAATTGTTTCCCTTGATTATTTATTATGATTTTCGAATGTGTACACACAACTTGTTTAACTAATTTGTTATAATTATACGACGTTGGTTATTACTCGTTACATATGATCATGTCTAATTGTCATGTTCCAAAAATATTTATACAATATTTGGATATTGTATGTACATACAGAGTGGACAAAAGTGAATTGGATTTTATGTAACACCCATGCATAAAATCATTTCAGTATGTACTGAACAGACTTTTACAGTTAGTGACTCCACAGCATATAGTTACATATTATAACTAACTATTGAACCCTAAACTATTTCTTTGTGTAATAAGAAAACTTGTGAGGCACGATTTCTTAGAAAATAATTGTTTCATATAAAAAGATTGTTGAATTTCTATTTTTCAACCACAAACGGTGTTCTGCAGTGATAGCTTTGACAAAATGGCTGCCACGTTAGTTTAGTTAAAGATACTTAGCATAATTTTTCCGCAAATACTACTAAAAAATCATATAATAAAATGTATATATCGATTTAAAAAGAAACGTTATTTTAAATATAAAAATAATTGTTGAACTTCTCCCACTTTTTCGACCATTCAAAGCTACCCTTCCAGCAAAACTGGCCAGTAGAAGTGTTCCCACCGAAGACGAGATAAGAGAACAAACTGTAAATGTTTAGCGAAGCGTTCGAAATGCAAACATGACGACTATGATACAACGGAGATCTACAAGTGAAAGGAAAACATGTAAAACATGCGATCACCTCTGTCGGAGCCGGCAGCGGTTACAAGAAAAAGACCTGTGCGGACAGTAGCTAGCTTGGAAACACAAACACATCCTCGAATTACAAGAGTAACTTCTACTTACAAGTTGTTAGAGTGTTAGACACAAGAGACCAGCCGGCGGTTTCGCCACTCAACTTTGGGGTTACAGACTACGAGTAAATTCTGCTCACCTGTTAACCATCGAACACTCGATAACGTGATAGTCGTGTGTGCTGTACGAACGCCGGGTCAACTATGACCCTACAAACCGTTTCCCCTCATCAATAAAGTTATCTTGTTTAACACTTTACTTACAGGCTATTTCATAATAGTATTTTTAAAACTAGAGATTTACAATTGAAAATTTTCCTTAATAAAATGATTCGAAGCGACAGCAGTTTTATTAATAGTTTAAAAAATGTTTTAGAATTATATAATGTAACTTCTTATAAAATTATTATTTTGGTTGTTTATATGTAGTTCATGTTTCTAATGGAAACCTTAAATGCAAGAACATGACACACGTTTTCCACTTCATTGAAAGGGTTGAAACGTTTCTTTATTCATTTTATTGAGTACTTAAATCTACAAAGTCTGAATCCTATTTTTTACATTCTCATAATACAGTTAATTCGTTACCAATTACTTAATATGACATGCTAGACCCTTTTGTAGATAAGAAAAATGTATAAACAATTTTGTATGTAATTTTGCATAAAGTATTATTTTGAAAGTGTAAATCCATATAATAGTGACGAAAGAATAAATATTAGCTAGGCTTTAGGGGAAACAGTAAAAAATGTTGGAAAATAACCTTTTAATCCTGATTAAGGGTTGAAAGAACAGTGTAAAACCGATAATTGTATTCCACGCGAAGGCAAGTGTAGGGACAGGAATTTTTCAGGATGTCACGTAAGCTGGGTCACAACGAGTATTTACGATTTAAGAGTGTTTTATGCAACATTAAATGGGACCTAAGCTCCTCGTATTTCAAGCAGTCCCGGAGCCCGCGTGACGGACCTCACTTTCCCAAATGTAATTCGTAACAGTCTCCACACGTTACTACTTGTATTTCCTAACTTGCAGAACCCATTAAAACTGTAAATCAATCGACATTCCCGTCCCTCCTGTGACCAGAACCCGAAACATGAAAGCTGGAAAGCTCTGAGTACCAACTTCCTATACCCCTACAATAAATTGAAACTCGAATCCACGCAGATGAACGTGTTCGTACAAAGTTTATATGAAACCTCCAGTAACCCACGTGCAGATGATAAATTATCGAAATGAAGTGGGGCAGCACGACGAGGCTTATACGTGCTGAATTTACTTTAGGACCGCAAGCAGTAAAATTCAGCACTGATTTTGCTTATTATTTGATTCTTTCGTCAGTGAAAAGGGAGATTTGCTCATAGAATCTCATTTGCACGCAATTTCTTTTACGAAATTCTTAGAAAATGTTTCTGAAAAACTATGAAATCGATCGTAAGATAATTTATAACAAGCAGTATATTGATGATATCGTCGCAAAGGTTCGATCAGAAATTAAATTAAAGCATTCGTACTAGTTTGGTTAAACTGTCTACGTTTTGATCCCACAGTAACGATCTGCACCACAGTAACTTGTGTACCGGCACTGAAACAACATGTGCTTATACATATATTCCTGTCTCTAATTTTTTCATAAAGCAGGTTGGTAATTCACTACCGTTATTTTGAATTTTATATTTAAATCTGTTTTTCAGTATTTTCATATTGAAAAACCTTTTAAAAATTTACAGAGGCAGTTGTTTCCTCTTTCTTGAAAAGGATTCATATTAGGATTGAAACGTAGAAAGTTTAACCAAACTAGCACGATTGCTTTAATTTAATTTCTGATCGAGCCATTGCGCCGATTTCATATATACTTCTTGTTATAATTTAAGTAAAGATGAACTTTTAGGAACTAGCATCATTTAAATCCAAATGAATTAGATTTTAACATGTCGAACCATTTTTATGAAATGCAGTAACTGGACTAGTGAAAAGAGTGAATTGTACGTGTAACATGATAGATATGCATTATTGACGTATATGAACAATTTAGGTTTATCTTCATAAATGATTTGATGATTCAGTCCTTATTAGTGAGGACATTTGAAGATTGTCAAATAATTATCTCTAGACAATTGTGAATTGAATTTCATTATTAAAAAGATAGAAATAACGTGCTTCAACGTCCTGATGAAAATGGTTTGTTACATTGAAATTTTAAATATTGTATTAAAGAATATACCCTCAGACCACTTTCATTTAATCCTTTAATGTAAAAACGAACTTTTAGAAGTTTTACTTCGCTTTTTTGCTGAAATGTCTCTCTAGTTTACTTGCGACTTCGAATGCACTGAAGTGTTTCATTGTGACTTAAAGCCACCAAGAAACTTTTTCACGGTAAACCCTTCGCTTTAAGAACTTCTTTGAGCATAAAGAGTACGATTAATAATAATTTATGAGACCCTCTAGAAACATCTAAAAAGATTTAACGGACCATAGAATACATTTCCGGAAACATTTCTCACCTTCAGTATCAATGGGAACCTTCTTATGCAATTTTATGCTTGTTCGTAAAAGAAAAATTTGTATAGGGACTCGAGGGTAAGCGAGAATAAATGAAAGATAAATGTCTTATAAAAAATTTCGTTAACGATTCCAATATTTGGGCAAATTTAATTAAAGGATTTTAATTAAGATCAGAGTTTTATAACACGAAGTATAAAAGTTTTAAAAAATTAATGATATTCATTGATGTTTTTTCCGGTGCTTTTTAATAATTCTAAAAAAAGTTGCTGATCCTGTCCCCTTAAAATGACACGCGATATTTATTGTTTGACCTGATTTATATTTTGATGATGCGATCGATACATTGCAAGACAAGCGAACTGTAGCTGAAAATATTTCAACAATAATTGGAGACAGATCGCTGTCCACGGAATGGAGGTCATTTGATCCTTTGATCGCCCCTGTCGTCATAGCTGAGCACGCAAATTGACCACGCGACGTTATGGCATTCCAGAAATGACTACTACACACGTTATGCTATTGCTTCGCAGTTACATGAATGTACATACCATTGCACATCCTAGTCCGTCTGAGAAACAATGCATTCTGACCCATAAAGCTTTAAGAAGCGTTCGATGTGTTCTGCAGATATCGCAATACATCGTCGACTATGATCCAATGCTCGCATATTATCCTTTCGATCGTGATCGAATACATAAAATACCCACGTTACGATAGATTCAATAATATACGTGTAAATTTTTTAAGGAAAAAATCGTGCAAGTCGAAATAATTAATCGTTTTAATAAACAAGTATCCTATTTAAATGTACATATGTATGTCACACAATCTGCAACAAGTTTTGTTTAGCAAAATTTTAAACAATGCCTAAGCAACAACGTTTTTCCTAGAAGTATTTTCTCCAAAAGCAAAAT
>CM052337.1:22880983-23009510 GCA_028455595.1 Lasioglossum vierecki
TTGAATTGTGAGAAACAGAGAAAATAATGATTTTTCTTCATTTATAATAAAAATGCAAAACAGTTAAACGGTTTAAAAATTTTATAAATAGGATTATTTTCGGTCCATACCGATCCCAAAACATTTTATTTTTACTATAGTAACACGTTCTTTTTTATGCAGTATTTAGAAGATGATTAGAAACTAAGGTCATAGTTTTTTTCGAGTTATTGTAACTATCAAAGGTTTAATCACACCGTTAATTTTAATGCACTGGTACGTTGCATCATAGGATTGTAATCGCTATTTGCAAGGCAGAGCTTAGGGTTAATTTAAATCTTACACTATTGCGGATACCGAACCAGCGGTAAACTAAACGCTAAGCCGAGCTTAAGTTTTGTTCAACCACTCTGTAATCTGCTTTAGTAGACAATGGCCGAGTTCAATCATTCGTGTAATAATGCTTAGTAAAGACGAAAATAGTGCCGATTATTTATTCCCCGCACTAATGGCGTGTGTCAATATTAGACTGAAGGATATAATGAAAATTATATTTGAACCGATATCTTTTTGAATTATATGAAATTTCTCCAAATGCGGTATTAACGCTGCTTCTAACATAAACATGTTATCTTCTAACTAACGAACTACATTTTCCGAGCATGAATTTCGAAAAATAATCTACAACCAGCGTATCCTGTTTCGTCAGTGTCTGACATAAAATAAGTTCTCCAGAAATGAACACAGGAGAGCACGTTGAATGCTAATTTCATTCGTGTATAATTAACGTGAAATGTAAGTGAAGCACAGAGGAAACGTCAAAAGAATTAAAAAATACATTATTTACAACGAATTAAACCTATTAAACAAGAATATAAATTTCTATTTAACTCCGTTTCTTTGCAATTAAAGTAGAACATTGTATTTTCCATAAAAATCCGCAGTCGAATTAAATATTCTATTATCCTTTCAATACCGCACTTATTCTTTGTAAATAGCAGGAAGTTGATTATATCTATGTTTCTGAAGTAACTTCGCTATATTTATGTATATTTAAATTTAGTAAATTCACAGTTCTCAATGAGGTATTGTACGTGAATTTATTTAAATCCACAGAACCGTGATTTAGCGAGTGTATCCAACATAGGGATTTGTAAAATGAATATATGGAAAAGAAAATATTGTGCATTATTGAATTCTTTGAATATTGAAAAAGGTGGTTCTACAAATAATAAATTATATTATCTCCGAACGGAATTCAAATCTGATCGCGTTGCTTGATAAAAGATTTGAATTTTAAAAGTGTGTAATGAATTACAAATTCAGTAAATTCTGGGAGAATATATCTTCCAATATTATTAATTTATTCAGAAGCAGTAATACAATGATAAACTATTAACCGGTTCCTGTACTACCTACAACGTTATTACATAAAACAGATTAACTATACGTAAGGTACTAGGATAATGGAATTTGCAGCACATTTTTATGTCGCTTTAAGAGTTATAATGTAATTGTTGTCACCTCGTTAACATTTTAACTTAGTGGCAATTTAAACCTCCATGCAATCCATTTTGTTCGTTGACATTTCGTCGAAAAACTCGGAACTTATTTTTACATAATGTTGCCATATCGCGTAAAACAATTACTTAGAAGACAAGTATTCATCGATAACTTTAAAGAAAATTAAAACAGTGCAAATTCAATTGAATTCGTTCCGCGATCGGTCCGCGCAGAAAATCGAAAATCGACATTTTGATTGACACATTTATGAACAGCTGATCGAGAAAAAGATCATAAAAATCTAGAAACACGAGCTACGCGGCAAAGGATAAAATATGTCGGGTGTTTCCGGCCTGGGGAGAGAGACAGTTCCGTGTAATTGGTTCCCGTGATTGATGCGACGCGACGTCCAAAATCCGGGTGAATCATAAATCGCCACGGAATTCGCTAAATGATTACAAGGTAATTGTCGAAGCTGAATGATATCTGAGCCGGAAGCCTCGAGCGGGGGCGATTTTTCGTTGTTATTAATGACCGTCCGAGATTTTCTTTCCAGCTCGCCGCCGCACCGCATCGCGCCGCATCGGTTCAAGTAAAGACAGAGTTGCCGAGCTTATAGCGTTTTATTAATTGCCTCGACCCAGTTAGTAATCCCGACTGGGCTCGATAAATAAGATAACGAGAGATGGGAGGACTAGCTGTATTTCTTGTCGCGCGAAATTTCCCTGTCGAAAGAAAAACCGGTGAGCCACCGGTCTCGCAAATGAACTTCCATTTTTTCTCCCTTTCTTTGCGGAGACAGTGGCAAAGCTGAAAGGAAAAAATGATAACGAAAGTTCGCGGTGCATTGTGCTAGTTAAAGTTAATGGGATACCACCGTTACAGAAACACTCCCTCCTCCTCTCTTCTAAATGAAATTTTAAATGGAATTTATGTGGAAATATGGGATACGCCTATTTAGAAAGTTGAACGTTTTAATATGGAATATGTGCCGCAGTCTTACGCACGGTGACATGCGATGATCCTGGCATTAACTATTTATGCAACGGGCTAACACGCAGAGATCAGGTGAATTGGCTCGAATTGAGGGAACATAATTATCCCTTCTCTGTTAGTACCGGATTAGTCGCGTGGGGGGAATAGCGCCGTAGAGGTGGAAGGTAAAATGGGGAGATAAGACTCTGATGACTGTTAACACGTTGAGTGCCATGTCATGTGGGTGAGAGTATTCTTTGAGCACAAATAAACAATTTTTATTGTGACATAAGAAAATTAAATTGGACTAGAAAGCAACCTCTTGTACCCTCCGCAACGTCTCATTTTTAAATTGTTTATGTAATCCGCGCAAGATTTCAATGTAGTTTGCAGTTTCAATAGATAGAAACTTGATAATAGTACGTTACGTAATGGAGGGTGGTCGGTCAGTATTATTCGCTCATTCATCGCTGCAGTTATCGAGCAAACGGTTAAGTAGATACGCCCGTGATACGGATTAAGTGCCAGACATGGGTACTTGAACTTCCACTTGGTCTTATCTAATAAGAACAGCTATGGTGTAAATATAAAATATTGGTTTTCTTCCGGAATTAAATTACAACCTTTACACTTGATATATGAAAGGGGTAGTTTTACTTGAAATTAATTTATGTAGTACATTTTATACAATTATACAGGTAACAAGGATTAAGCATAATTATCATAAATGAAAACTGCAGAGATCAAGTAAAAAATGGAAAGGGCTCTAGATACAACTAATTGGAAAGCCGCAATTTATTTCTGAACAATCCGATACTTTCGATTAACCTTTTACAGTTGACAGATTCCGGAAATGACGATATTTTGCACATTCGTTTGCCCGATGTAAAAAGGATCGGGAAGTGAGAAATTTATAGTATTCATTAAGGTGGGCCGAAAAGTGTGACGCAAATCAGGTCAGAGAGAAGTTAAGAATAACGAAGTTGCGTTGGCGGTTTCGTTTTCGAGGGAAATGCAATTAAAAATCAATCTGGTACGTGTACCTACTGTTGAATGGCTTTACAGATTTCACTGCAGACCGTTACCATGACTGTTTTTCTACGTACCGGATACGGTGTCACCTACTGTAAAATCTGAAATCTATAGCGATAGTCATCAGTTAGGTACACGTGTACCAGATTGATTTTTAATTGCATTTTTCTCAACGATGCCTCCACCGTAATTACGTTGTTCTTCATTTTCGTCTTTTTTGAACCATACCACCCTTCGACGTCATCTGTAACATTAATTTTCAAGTGTCCTGTATAATCAAAAGTGATAGAAGAAGCAATTATTTTCAATTATAACAATATTAAAGGCTGCGGATGTTTAGTAATAAAAGTTGCTTAAGTCCATCGTTAGAAATGAAAAGTAGATGAAAATGTATTTTTTCTTCTAGTAATTTCAATAAGTTGAAAATAATGCAATTTACAGTTCGTTTTCCACTCGTCCATTTGTGTCAGAAACGCATAGTATACACCTCGTGACACAATGTTTCCGATCGAAGCTGTTCATACCGATTTTCGAGAAAACATTCACAATTTAGAAGTATAAATTATTACTTTATGGAGTTACATATGGAATTAAATATATCTTGTATAATAACATGAGAATATTTGTTTAAAATTGAAAAATATATTTTCTCATTCAAATTAAGTTTCTTAAAACCTATGCGTCTAGGGGACAAATTGAGGACAGATTCGGATCCAGCGCAAAATACTCTATATAAATCGGAAACTTTTTTCCCAGTAACAATTTGTTTATTTGTTCGTTTCTTTGCCATAATAAATGTAAGCTTATGTTATTTTTCATTCTTCGATAAGCCCCTTTTTCATTTGCCATCAGTTTTAACTCCACAAAGTAATAATTTATACTTCTAAATTGTAAATGTTTTCTCGAAAATCGGTATCAATGGCTCCGATCGGAAACATTGTGCCACGGGGTGTAGTTATTATTTATTATTTTGATACACCCACAGTGCCTTCCCTTAAATTGCAACAAAAAATCGAGTCAAAACGTAGATGCGATATAAATAATTAAATGTATTGGTGGACAATATCGTATGAGGTCTGATCGTCTCCCGTTTCCCCGTTTCATTATAAGTTCTCTCCCATTTCCGTTTCCAATGAATTCTCGCGATCTCAAATCTAAGAAACGATATACCCGACGCCACTTGGGTAATCGTTCCGTGCAAGAAAGACGATTGTAATCGGAGAAAGAATGCGATTCGACGCGCGACGCGACGAGACGCCGAGAACCTATTGCTTTACGTGATACGTTTAACAATTCGAGGAGCAGACGAAACGAAATCGAGACACTCGAGCAGTGCCTCAACGGAGATAGCGAGAATAGGAAATGCAGGATGCCCCGGTGACGGAGCATGAATATTACCTGGAGAGCTTCAAGATTTTCAGCTTAGACAGCTTTCGCTGAATACATATTGTCATGGGCTCTAGTGTCGAGCCCTGCGGAGGTCGCTGAGAATTTCGCAAATACACTGAGGTCATTAAAAAATCTACACTGTACCATTAACTTCCTCTAGTTTCACGCTGTACGTATTTGTGGAAAGCTTCTACATAGTTCACCCCATCACATATTTCATTTTTTACAATGATCTAGTATTTTGATCCATTACATTAAATGAAAGATCGTATTTTTCAAACGCAACAGGGCATATTACTGCGAACAAATGCGAAAGAAATCGCACCTTTACATAGAAATGTCCCAAAAAGTATAATTGTTTAATACAATAAAAAATTTTATTTAACTAAAATTTTTGCATAACTCTGGTTACCGCATTATGTATTAAATAATAAGCTGTAATTGAATAATCGATGTACAGTATACTCCTCTGCAAGAAAATAAATTTATTTTTAAATAAGACAGTAAAGGTCAATGTACGAGAAATTGTTTACATTGTTTACATAACACTTGTACACTATTTTTAAACAATTTTTTTAATCACGTTAAACGAGAGTTTTTTGTATACACGATACTTATAGCTTGTTGAGAATAGACTGCTAGATTCTTCTCATAATTAGTGCAAACTTGTCACCGATACCTCGAAATGTATATTTAAGGAAATATAATTTAACTTCAATAATTCGAAGTATTGTTCCGTCGAAACTCTGGATACTAATTAAGTTAATATTTTTGATGTTTCAGGACGAGAAGAACCAACTGCTCATCACGAACCTTTGGCTGAAATTGGTAAGTTTTCAAACTCGCGGAAGCAAATAAATTCGCGTATTTGAGTTTCCACTTTTGTCGATTATGCGAATGTAATGAATATGGCAGCGTTGGTACATACCGAAGAGAAATTATTTAATTTATATGAATTTCTCGCGCGGGTCAAGTGCATAAAGGAAATTTTGTTAAAAATGAAAACAAAAAACCCGTACTCGAATTATTTAAAAATCTCTCACTGTTCTATTTTGTTCAATCCTCGAATTTCACAGAAACGATAAGAACGTTTTATTAGTGAACGTTCAAAGTGCATTGTTTTTATTAATCTCTATTATACAGATTTTAATATATCTGTTCCATGAGAACACTTTGTATAAACGATCATATTGTTCGCTTTGTATTCATATCATCAAGAGACATTATTATAAACATATTGGTATCTAATCGATTACTGACAACAATATTTTTCTAAATGGCATATAGTAGTGATCGTTGGTTATTCATATACCTCTCATTAAATTCAATAGAATTCAGGTACTTGAACCTTTTTTTTATTGTGCATGTTTACAGAGTTTATTTAATAGTTTAATCGACGGTATGTAGTGTATCTTCGGCCGGGCCGATTCCAGTTCGGGGGAAATCGCCGATCTTCGGTTATAATCGGTCGCAAGGGTCCGACCGCGGCTTCATTATATACGCGAAAGTCAAAGTGAACACACGTATTTTTCGTTATCTCCGAACCACCCTCCTGACCTTGTCAACCGCGTCGGTTGTGACTACGACGCAGGAATAAGATGTACAGTAAGGTTCGTTACATGGTGCGTATCACTTATCTACCTTCGTTGTTATTATAATTAATTGTGTGTTCAAACGAGCTATTATTGCTGGGTTTTACATATTTAGAGAGATTTAAATCCAAAGAATTATCTCGTATTTTAATTATCACAAGCCCATTGTTTCTTTCTTTGATTATAATAATATTGAAGTAGATATTGATCTTGACACTAATAATATTCTTATCATTCATATATACACTACTATGCAAAAGAAAGAAGCACTTAAGAGATATGACAAATAATATCTTTATATAGAAATTGTATTGTGATTTATTGCATTTAAAGAATGGTATAATCCGCAATAACATATATATTCTTAGAACTATTCAATTAAACAGCGGAATCCTTTTTCAATACTTACTGTATTCTTATTTGATTTTTTACGCTTCTCTATTAAATATTGCCGGGTGCTTCTTTCTTTTACACAGTAATATATTATATCAAATTCATATACTAAAATGAAAAAGTCGTATACAATGGAATTATTCTAGGTAGTAAGTAATGTTTAACACTAAACCTACCGAGTCTTAAAAGTAACTGGTACATTATAAAAAAGACATTATAAAAACTCTACTAAAAATATTTATATAATTAATTTTACAAAATCTTTTTCAAATTATTTCAATAATTGCAAAACAATAAATGAAAAAGTCATATACAATGGAATTATTAATAAATGTACCGAATCTTAAAAGTAACCGGTACATTATATTATGAAAAAGACAAGATTGATTTTATTTAGACTTTTGTGCAGCTTCTATTATTATACGTGCTCTACTAAAGATATTTATATAACCAATTTTACAAAATCTTTTTCAAATTATTTCAATAATTGCAAAACAATAAATCTGGAATCTGTTATATTGACCGATGGTGGTAGATTCAGTGTTAATTTTCAAGTTAAAATAGCTCCGAGTGCGAAACGCCGTGACCTCGCGACGCGACTCATAAATATAAAATAATCGGTGGTGGAAAAGTAGGTGTCCGGCAATCTGACGATTCCTCTGTGGCAATTTATTCGCGAGCTCCGCTTGAATTTGAACGTTGAAGCTTCCATCGGCGTTCGGTCCGAGCCGTCCTGTTTTTCATGCAAATGCTGAAAGTTCCGCGAAAGAAGCATTACGCGGCGGGAACTATTTCCAAGTTCGAATTGTGGTCATAACAGATTCTTATCAACTGGAACTATTAATAGAGTCACGGCAACAGGTACACCCCCGACAGAGTGGCTGAAGTGGCGCGCCCTTATTAGGGTAGACTGCCGTAATATTTCCTTTCCGGAGGTTTCGAACCGCGCTTTAAAACGCTTGTCGTTGCTCATTTCCAACGGCTTATGCCTCGTCAATCCTCGCCCTCATTCAGAACCTCTGCTGAGCCGTATAGCAAGAACGGCTTTGCAATGACCCAAATTCGCAGTTAACGATTCCCCGATGATGTTTTGCCCGATTGACAAATCGACCAAGTGCCCCCTTGCAACCCCTTCACCTGTCCCCTACCTAACAACGACCTCTGTCAACAATTACAACGGAACAGATGCGGCATCGCCTATCAGTTAATCACGTGCTCTTGATTGCCGTTTAGCGATCTAGAAATTAATATTTGAGACGATAAGCTATGGCAACGGTGAGTCCAAATTTCCCCGTCATCGACGCTCAGTCGGGAATCATCGGAATTATTCAATCAGAAAAATTTAATATTCACCAAGCTAGGAGACTTTGTTTATAACTGTACTTTATACTATACTTTACTCGTAGTGGTACACGTTTGGAAACCCCTTCAATGTAGGGTTCTTAGATTTTTCTGAAATCCTTTTTTCCCAAAGTTTAGCACTGACATTTTTAAAAAATTATAATTAGTAAATTTTAAATCTCAAATTATTTTTAGTAAATGGTACATTTTTTAAATTGTATTTAGTATTATTTATTTATTTATTGCTTTAAACCAAGTGGTTTATATTGCAAGTACAGTATTATTACATTTGACTTACATTAAACAGGTTTACATTGTTTCTAAATTCTAATGGAGCATTGTTTAAGGAAATTATAAATTATTTTCAGACCTTTTATATCAGGTTTACATAAGAAGGAACTAATACAAAGAGGAAAACAGTACTTGTCTTTGAGGAGCTTTGTTTCTAATTAGAGAGATTTGTATATTAGATTGTATTATAAAGTATAAGGATTTTAACAGTTTCTTACCTTTTAAATTGAGCATAAGATATCAACTTTAATAAATAATAATGTTGAGATGTTTTTGTGGCTTTAACGGAAAAACGTTGTAAAATTGTAATTTAAATCACAACCTACTATTGTAATGTGTGCATATTTGTATTTGCCTGATAAAATCATTGTTGATTGATTTACATGTCAGCAAACACCAATCTATCCGTCAATCAAAATTGTATGAATTTCAGTGCACAAAACTGCTCGATGTAATGCTCCAAAATTAAGTGAACGCGAACAATTTCTGCACGTAAACTTTATTTAGCTTCATCACTGTGACAATCGTTCCACTAATTAACCATAATAAAATTTACATTCAATAGGCTTATAAAAATTAACACAAAAATAAATTTCTTGTGATATTTAAAGTATGTTTAAAATCAACAAAGATATTTGTTGTATTGATTAGAATATATTAATGCTTTTTATATGCCGATATTTATTTTGCTTTTATCGTTGAGGGACTCCGTAGTCCTCCAACAAGTTTAGATTTTGTTTCACTCCGAATCATTTTAATACTCGAATGTGTGTCCCTGAAGAGTAAGCTCTATTAAGCTCGCAGTCCGACAATTTTCACAGTGTCTTAAAATTTGATCCACAAGTGTAGTTCAGACGTGTATAGGTGCAAAGGAGAAGCATAAAGCGAGGAGTTTCGAGACGGTTTGCTCCTCAGCGGCTACCTTCACGGCAGAGTTTTATAGTTTCATGGCACCGTGCTGTAGAATAGAGAATAAACTCGACTATTTTTGTCGCGGCGATGCGAAAGCATGCGAATCTTTCATACGCCGTCGAAAAGTTTTTGTTCCCTCACTTTTTAACCTTCTTCGCGTACCCTCACACGTCAAGTGCATGTACTACGGCAACAGAACGCACAGCTGCACTTGACTTGCAACGCTGATATCTTTTTGAATATAAGTCTCGGATGTATTCAACGACTCCCGAAGTAAGATTCGGAGATATTCAAGGTATATTTGACGTTGGCACGTATCGAAACCACGTCCTACATTTCCCAACGACGACGTTCCTATCAAACACACTTGCCCCGATAAAGAAACGCGAACCGGAAGAATAGATTTCCATGTAACAGGTGTGCAATGACAGTTTCCATGTAATAATTAGACAGCACGCAACTTTACCAACATCTTTATGCAAAATACAAATTTTCTACCTGTCTTACGACCAACTCGAGCGAAATAGAAATTTATTTTCATAAAGTAGAAAATTATTCATTTTTTAATTCTTCCAACGCTTTCACTGTTTCGAACTACATGACTTACATTTTTGTCATAAACACATAAAATTCCATGTTTATAATAATGCTATACGATCAAACAGAACGCAACTTTACCAACATCTTTATGCAAAATACAAATCTACCTGTCTTACGACCAACTCGAGCGAAATAGAAATTTATTTTCATAAAGTAGAAAATTATTCATTTTTTAATTCTTCCAACGCTTTCACTGTTTCGAACTACATGACTTACATTTTTGTCATGAACACATAAAATTCCATGTTTATAATAATGCTATACGATCAAGCAAATTGGTATTGATGTATGCAGCAGATTGCTATTCATCATAAATAGTTTTCATTCTGCTTAGCATATTATGTGCACTTTTAGCGTATCAAATTTCTATGCAGTTACGCGCGCAAATAATCACATACAGTACACAAATATGGCTACAGCTGCAGCTGGATAAACATCATTTGGAGAACGACGTTTAAACATTTCATGTGGTCTCGTACGCTTTGCGCGTTTCTGAAATTGATGATCGAAATCTTTCTGGGATTTACACTAAACCTATAGAGCAGAAAAGTGATTGCGAAGGAAAGCGAATTTAGGTCGATCTTTCACTAATTATATCATAATACGTACTTAAATAATGAAATTTAATTACTCATTCAAGTCAAAAACCTTTTTAGTGTTCGTAGTTTCGTGTAAATTAATTTTCATGTGATCTTTTATCAATTCACTATTCGTTATTACGTTATATGTATAACGTGAATATTACAGTCAATTATAAACAAATAAACGGATCTATGAATCCGATATAAAGGTCTGCCAATTTTTAATGGATCTGTAACACGAACCAGTGTCGTATAGTTTTTCATTTGGGTCTCGTAATTTGCATATGTTTGCGATATTCTACGTCAGTGAGTTAGATATTAATTAGTTATTAAACACTCGGACCCACTACAACATGCCTCTTGGCATTACAGACAAAATAATATAAATATGAAAGCTTCAATTTTCACCTTGTTACCACGTTTTTATTATAATATATTTTGTAATGTTGCTCATAAAAATATAAAACTTCATATATCCACCAAATTATGAGGATACTAATGGTAGAGATGTAATTACAGAGCGTAAAGCGTTTTCGTATAATTATTATTTACTGTAATATACTAGTTCACGGTATATTAACATCTTGCTTTTGACATAATTTCATATTCACGTAAATGTGGAGTTCTGCTCGCAATAAGTTCATAAAAGTAATTCTCAAATTTATTATGATAAGACTACAATTTTATACGTTTATGACAGAAATGTATACTTCAAATACAAAAATGCAAAGATATTAGATTGGAGGATATTGTTATACTAGTTTCAGTTTTTTTAAGCTCGTTAAAAGGAAAAATAAAATTTTACATAACCTAAATCTCCAAAACTCCACTAATTATGATACAAGTCTCCAGATTCGCAAATGAGAAGGTTTTAAGAAAGAAAAATAAACAGGCTGCAATATTAGGCTTTAACACTTCTGTAGTCGAGAGTTCGAGTCCTCTTTTGTTGTAGGCGTGTTACGTCGTAAAATATTTGAACATCGACTTCATATTTTCAAGACGCAAGGAAGTTGAGCTGCCATCGTCAAAGTTGTAAATCACGAAAAACGGAAAAACAAATACGTGTGTACACAACACGTATACACTACGCCAGCCAGCTTGCCGTTCTCTCAGAACTTTACTACGTGCTAAGGGTAGAAATCACAACGAGCGTACGAACGAAAATATTCAAGTTAGTAGCAAAGGTGTTCATGTGCAGTATACTTGAACGAACAGCATACATCTGTAACAAGAATGTTCACTACGTGTTCGATAAATCTTGTATTTCGCCGACTATTCACCGATAAAATATTTCTCGAGTTTCATTCTTGTGCTTTGCACCTTTAGTCGTCGCTACAATATTTTATTCAGTTTAAAAAAGCTTTTGAATCGTTAGTCTTTTCGTCGCTGTTTTCGCTGTTTCAGGATAGACACCAAAGAGAAATTCGTTAAACGAGAGTGTCGCATAATTCAATTAACGATCAAAGGTGTGCTATGGTTCAATTGGTATCAAAATTGAACATTCGAGTGATTCGTCTTCTAACTCCGATTGTAATTGGAATGTTAATATCACGTCCGACATTCCAACATCAATTTCAAGGGGTCCATTATCGGTTTGAAGCGTTCGTTTCAGTATTTCGAGAACTCTCAAGGCTTGTCTTTTGACTGGCGGGCGAATCCGTTCGATTTATTGGCGCCACTCTATTGAGTGCTGTAGTCGCGTATATACTTATGTTCTTCGTTACTAGAATGCGGAGGTTTATTCAATTTCTTTTTTTATAGACAAATTTCAAGAAAGTGAAATGAGATCCTACTTTTAATGGATCAGCCTTTGTAGATACAAAACAGATTAAAAGTGTGTACTGAATTCTATCGAATTTTATATTCTAGCTTTTTTAACGTAACGTTTGATTCATAAATTCACTGCAGCATATTACAAATCGACGGATTTTATTATTTCGTTTTCTGTCTCTTTTACGGTGTATACCTAATTTGTTATGGTTAAAAGAGGAGCATGAAAGATACAAATATAGAAAATGTAATTTCCACAATTTTCTAAAGAATTCAGAATTGAAAATTTGTTCGGTCGATTACCGCAGCATATTAAATGTAGAAGAATTCTTAAATTATACTTAATTGTAACTAATTGAATGTGAAATCAAAATAGGAACTGGCTTTCAGTAAGAAAAACACGAGACTAAATCGTTCCCTCTCGGAGCGGCAACAAGGGTTCTCGAAAGGATGTTGGTGGCGACACCGAATGTATTTTCTGCACCCATTTGTTCTCTGGATCCACAGGATAGATTTGGTTTTTAGAACGTCAAGATTGGGTTCGCGCACATATGCTGGATGTGTTGACGAGGACAAAGCCGTTGCTTGTGTCTGTGACTTGAGTAAATAGTTACACCCATCGTGCACCATATATAGAAACACCTACCTTCTCTCTGAGGAAAATCAGTTCCTTGTATTTCACGTTTAGACAATTTATCTTGAACTTTGAGCAGAAAATATTCAACATATTTAGTATTATCTGCGAACGTGTGCTGTTAATTAGAATTATTTCATCAATTATTTTCTTAGCGTCATCTTTATCTTTGTTACTTGAAAAAGAGCACGTTGCAGTTTATTTTTACCTGACCAATAATATCTGAATTTTACACTGTCTTCTCAGTTTAAGAATTTATTTATTTATCTTTGTATTATACTCGCGTTTTGGAATGTGATGTCTGCTACTTAGCAAGAAACAAATTAAACTGAGGAATAGTTGAGTTGATAGAAGTTGTATATTTGATAAAAAAAAATGTTATGAATATGAGAATTTGGGAAATTTATTTTAGAATACTTTTCTGGATGCATTTTCTAGATACCTATGTATAGGTGACGCATTATGTGTTCTGAGTCATTATGGGGTCGTTTTATGACCTTGACTACCTGGCTTACAAATTGAATTCATAATGAACTAAGAATTCCAACTTTTTTTCACGTGCAATGAACATTATGTCCAGAAAACTTGAAAATCAATTTTGATCTCAATCTACAAATAAACCAAACGTAATTACAAAAATTATTAGACAGCGAATTTTGTGGATTTTTGACAAAAATGCAGATGTTTACCATAACCATGATGTATTACCTAGAAAGTATTTTGAAATGCCTTAAGTAAATTTTGCGAAGGGTTGAAATGTCGCTGACTGAATGCTGGATCGATGGTAGATTTCATAGGACGCTATTGATCCGGAAAAAAATATTTTCCGGTCAAATTAGTTCCGGGTATCTTGAGCCTACGTACGCGGAATTCGGAATGCAGAACGGTTTCGATTGGGGCATCAACGAAGTAGTTCCGAGGCAGGCTGAAGTGCAGTCGCTTAACACAGTCGTACCCGGGACCGTAGTTACGTGAAAGTCCATGATTGCAGAAACGAACTTCTCGGTAGGGTGTAACTTCTTGCCCTCCACTAGAAAAGAGTGGAGCACGACTCGAGTAGGCGGAGTACTCGCATGTCTGTGAGCTTTAACGGCTCTATGGTATTATGAGCGAAGTCAGCGCTAGGTGCACTCTCTTCTTCTCTTTACCATCTCACTATGCCTTCCTCGCTTCGCTTCACCCTTCAGTTAGCCACCATCGTGTCCCTATTTCCGTTTCTCACCCCAGTTTTGTGCGTTCGTCTAAGGAAGATGAATAGGACAGAGGGAGAGATAGATAGAGAAAGAGAGGGAAGGAGAGAGGATAGAGAAAACTAGAGAAAAAAGGAGTTTAGGGGCACGTCCTATCAAGTGGCTTCTGCACCGAACACTCTGTTTCCTTGAAATGCTAATTATTAGTACGAATTTATTCCTTGCTCTTTCTTCCTGCATTGGTTATTTAAAACTAAAACACATTCTGTTCTCAAAAATAATTTTCATGAGTTTTCATACGTTTAATCTATCTTGAAAATGGTTACTGAATCTCCAGGTTGAAAGACATAAAATGCTAATTATTAGTACGAATTTATTCCTTACTCTTTCTTCCTGCATTGATTATATAAAATTAAAATACATTCCGCCCTCAAAAATAATTTTCATCAGTTTTCATACGTTTAATCTATCTTGAAAATGGTTACTGAACCTCCAGGTTGAAAGACATTCTGAACTTGGGTCCATTATGATTCAAAGTTACAAACGTTCTATCTGAATTGTAATTTTCTAATAGCTAATTCATATCTTATTTATATTAGGTCCATTAAGAAGATTAGCTTTGATCTCAAGGGAGTAGATTCAAATATATTAACTAAAATTAAAGAGTAAAAATTTGAATGCATGTATTGGTGGAAGTTACTGTGACGTATTAGATTCAATAAATAGTGATCTCTTGAAATTGATTTTCGATCACTGAAGGTTCTGATGTTATCAAGGTTCTCTTCCTGATCAAATTAGGAACTCCAGAGACATCAATTTCATTGTAAAAGAAACAAAGCTGTAAAACTGAAAATAGTTACCAGAAAATAGTAGAAAGGCTTAGCAGTTTTGTTTTAGGTTCGCGTGGAATAAACGAACTCGTGGTCTGCCATAAGACAGAGTCTCTTCACTGTCAGGAGAGTGATACAAACGGTAATCGATCATCCGCCCCTAGCTCAACTACATGATCCTTCATTTTCAGGTTTTATGATTTATTGTTCTTCTTGTGTACCGGAAAAGTCGGCCGGTGTTTATTAAAATAAAAATTAAGTGAATTTCGCTGCAGTAAGTTGTACGTATTAGTTCTGTCATGTAGCAAGACTAATATATTAATATAAATACAATTTTCATACAAGAAGGACTGCTTACTAATATAAATATAATTCTTATGATTATTTTTACAAACGCTTCAGTTTTATAGATGTATAAACAGTAACGTAAATAAAATTCGTAATAATATTTAAGGATATTATATATAAATAGCAACATAATAAATATTTGGGGACACTATTTTGGTAACTTCGTTGGTTAAATTATTATTTAAAGCATACAATTGAATAGCAATTAACAATTAGATTAAATCGATTTTCTGTCGCGGCGCCAGTAAAGCAATTTTGCACTAATTTTTGACAGATTGATTTCTATGAGCCGATTATTCCCTCATCGTATCATATTAGCGCTGTATGCACAACGGTAACTGTCCACCAATCCCCATTCCTGACAGGATAAGTCAAGTCACGAGTACCAGAGCGGTCAGAATCCTCACTTGATTAGGTTCGTTAATGTACCTGCCACTGTCTGAATTGAGATCGACTGATAGACCATACCAACTCTGGCTAAAGGCACTTTCACGTCTCGATGTGTGATTGATCCACGCTATGAATCGAGGCCATGTGTATTGAGACCTTGAAATCGCAAAATTATTACCAAGCGAATGGTGTGCCGAGCATTTCGACCATTGTTTCGGCTATCAACAAGTCTTCAACTATTTTTTATGGTTCGCCACACTGTCGAAACAATTTTTTAGAACATATGTAAAAAATGAAAAGTATTAATTACTAAAGCCACAATATGAACAATATATTTATTATCCACGTGGATGATAACGTTGCCTGTAATGTTTTTATTAAAATAACACAACATATAATTCTTTTTAACTAATAAGAATTCAGAGGAACTTTCAATTCGTCAATTCGTGCAAGTGCATTAATATACAAAAAAGCGTTACAACACTTTTTATTGCTTTAGTGTTCAAATTGAGAAAGTTCGGAATGATCATATGACAAGTTTCATTATTGCATTAATCGCTATCGTTAATGTACACATTTTCCACGTAAAGTATATAGACAACTTAATTCGTTTTGCCAGACGCAATAATTACAATCTTATTTCTAAAACCAACGTGTTCGCTAATAACTCACGAGGAGATTTCGTCCAACAAAATGAACAAGAATTGTAAAATAAATTCCCGTATAACGACATTTATTTTTTCAAATAAAAACTTCATCAAACTCGCGAGCTGAGATAAAAGAAAGAGGGCGTATGTGTCATTTATTTTTCGTTATGTTTTATAACAAACAAAATGACTTTGGACCTTGTTGAAATTTTCATTAAATTTTTATTTCAATCGTGCAACTTATTTCTTTATATTACCTGCATTCACGATCAATTACTAGTAAAACCTTATTTTACATCCAAACCTATTGGCTATCGAATTGAAAATTCAAAAATGAGATTTTAATTGTTTGCAAATACTTAAAAAATTTAGGAATTAATTTATGCATCTAGTAGAATTGAAACTATAAAAAAATCATCACAGCGAGTAAAGTTTTGTACAAATTTGTTGTTTTAACTATGAGTTATAGACTATTATTATTAAATTAGATATTTCTCGACGCAATGTGTAACACAGAAAAACCATCGAGTTTCCATTCCGGTTAACTAGAACTTGACGTATCGGCGGCATTCTCAAATATAATTAAAAGTGCACGGCATCGAAATCACCGCCTCACTTTGCAGCGCAAAGGGTAATCTCCTTGATTTAAAAGGGTCTACAGCTAAAGGGATTATCAGTAAATGAAGATCAAAGATAAGGTCCAAAAAGTTTCATCAGTAGGTTCTCCTTTAACTGAAGATTAAATCCTTCCAAATCTCAGTTTCAACTCGTCCGTGTTTCTTCAAGATTCTAGATCTGCGATTCGTTTATCTGCAATTCGCCGATAAGATTAATCTTATAATTGCCTGCCTGACAGAGCCGTTTGTATAATAATGGCGTTAATTCGCCATCCTTTCCTTAATCATAATTCTCAATCGATAGGATCGTCATACAGTCGAACCCTAATTAAAACCCACCAAGGATTCAATTACAAAGGAGTTCATTGGAATTTTTCAATTACTATCCTACGGTTATATCGTAGAAAATTAATTTTGGTTCTTTGCAGGACATTTTCATATTGAGGTATTTTGTGAAAATATTTAAAATTATTTCCTGACTCAATATTTCACTTGATGTAATTGAAAGTCGAGAAGCATTTAATTCTAAAGAAGTTTATTGCAAACTTTTTGTTATATACTCACTTTCTTGAGTGTTTTTTTCCTGTTTGATTGATATATTTCCTTACTCCTTAAGAATCAACGTTGACTAAAAAAAATACTACAGCTCTTATGGAGAGTACGTTAAGAAGCTTTTAAGAAAATCGAGTTAGGTGGGCTGTTGCTGGTGGTTTTTAGTCAAAGGACACCTAACGTGATGCAAACTTAACATGCAAACCCTTTCATCTACGCGGATATTTGCTGTGGGAACCCATATACTCTTATTCTGTACAGGTTGCCACAATATTTTATTAATAATGATTGTACGTTGTGTGGTGCAATGTTACACAGACCAGGCAACCACTTCTATACACGTATCAAAACTTTGAAGCAGAGAAACAATTTCTCGTAATCAGTCCAGAAAATATCTATATCGCGTGAAGACCCTAAGCCCAACAATTGTGTGGTAATCAGTTTAATAATAATGGTTGTCAACCATAAATTTGGACGAAACTAGCGATAAATGCACTTAGGTTTTAGCGGACTGGCTGAGAACGTTCCGGTTTTAGGAGACATGGGAAGCTAGGTGCAGAAAGTCAGTGAATTGTTATGGGTTGCGCGAAATTAGTAGGTCGATATCGTGTCAAGTGATTAAATGGCGCGCGATAAAATTACACGTCGGAGTGAAGTAGCACGTGATTATTATTTAAGAATCACATTATCGCAAATTCGCCGGCGGAACGGTTCCGAAATTTTGCACCTTTAGTTCACAATACGTCACTGGCTTTTGATCAGACCACGAACTCGTGGCGTAACTCAATTCTCGTTGAGAGCTAGTTAATACACCCTCGATTGCTTGTGTGACCTGAATTTACCCCGAAAGTGCCACCTTATATAACTAGTGTATTTGCTCTCGCTTCTAT
The DNA here is from genome assembly GCA_028455595.1 of Lasioglossum vierecki. Classification (NCBI taxonomy): domain Eukaryota; kingdom Metazoa; phylum Arthropoda; class Insecta; order Hymenoptera; family Halictidae; genus Lasioglossum; species Lasioglossum vierecki. The sequence continues at coordinate 22,899,440 of CM052337.1, forward strand.
GCGGATGCCAAACCGTTTGAAGGAAACACGCTTCTCTGAATAAATATTAGTGATTCCGCGCCGTCTATTTCGCAGGATCGAACTCGACAACGTTTCGCGTGACAATCCTTTTTATGAAATGGGCGGTCTCGTGTGAACGCTGCAAAATTTAAAAATTTTCATGAATTTTTTCAGTAATATTCTAATTCTTTTTTTAATCGATTTGTCAATTAATTTGTCATTGAATTTTTAATATACTTTTTGCTTGATTCAATTAAATTGTATTTATAGATAATAGTCATCTCCATCGAAATTACAATTATAAAAACCTAGCGATATAGTACAATTTCGTCAAAAAGCAGAGTATTTTAGTATTTATTAAATTATTTTTAATAATTACTAAAATACTCCGTGCAGGGTTACAAATATCTTCGTACTTAAATCAAGATGATTTAATGCTCAAAATCATGAATCAAAGTAAATAATTTATGAACAAGCAACAAAAAATGATACGAGTTTTTAGACATTCGTTTGCTTGAATTTGACAAAGTTCACTCTTTCACTACTCTTTTAATACATTAAATTATTTTTAATAATTATTAAAATACTCCGTGCAAGGGTTACAAATATTTTCGTAATTAAATCAAGATGATTTAATGCTCAAAATCATAAATCAAAGTAAATAAATTACGAGCAAGCAACAAATAATGATACAACGAGTTTTTAGACATCGTTTGCTTGAATTTGACGAAGTTCGCTCTTTCACTATTCTGCACCACATGAAAATGACGGCAGAGCGATGTGAATTTTCGTCTCGAATTTACACAACAGTTTATATCAAGAATTTCTCGAGCAGGATCCCCGACTTTCACCTGGTGAATTGTTTTAATATTTCGTAAAACAGGTACGTTGCATTTAATAAAACATTTTAGGAAGATAAGCGCACTGAAACGAATGCCGGTAGCAAATGTGTTAAATAGAAGCTATTAAAACGTTCTAGACCTCTTTCTGCATAAAATTGTCCCGTTGTTTACGTCTTTTGGGACCGTTTCATCCATTGCGACCGCGTTCCGGTTAACAATTGTTCCGGCTGAAATTTGTTGTCGTACAATTAGGGGACCGAGCTGTAGAAGTTGTTTGATACTTTCGTGAGGAGAACAATTGTACAGATGTATCGCGGGATATGGAACCTAACCCGGCACAATTTCAGAAATGTTATCCGCGTATTCGTTAGGGTGAAATAGCGGCGCGCTGTAAACTCAGGGTGCGAAACAACCAATCTCTACGTGCCGTGCTCAATTTCACTTTGACGTGCTTCATATTGGCCTAGGGTTACTCAGCGGTTTTACGGACCACCATTTCTCTCTTCCTTTTTCTCTATTCGTGCACACGTACAACAGTTAGTCCACAATTACTTCGGTGTGTGCAACCTGCCCCACCATGGGGGCTGACAGTGTATTTACGTGCGAAACTGAGATTGCATTAATAATATTATAACTATATATAATGCGGAATACCTTGAGCGTCAACTCTCTAAATGGTCTCCCGAAAAACAAAGAATGAAAGTAACTTATACATGTTCCCTTATAAAAATGACAAGATCGATTTCACTTAGACTTTGCGCGGCTCCTATTGTAATACGTGTTCTACTAAAGATATTTATACAATCAATTCTTCTATTTCTTAGGTTGCCAACTAAAATCGCGACCTCGTGTTTTATAATTCTTTTATTGTATCATTATAACTTGTTTCAGTGATTATTCTGTTTGTACTGTATATCATTGGATAGCTCTGAATGTTTCGATTAATTGGATATATAATGCTCGTGCTTCAAATATATTTATTTATATATATTTTTTTAGGGATCAGCTGATGCTCCTTCATATTCTTTACAGAAAAGTATTAATCTATACGTGCAAAAAAATCATTAGTTTAAGAGATGTTTTAATTATAATGTCTATTTACAGAAAAGGTTCAATGTAGCGATCATTTGCATCAGAACACTTTCTGAATCGAGAAGTTTGAAAAGAACTAACAAATTATAATTAAAATATCTTCTAAACTAATGAGTTTTTTACACAAATAGATTAATACTTTTTTTGTAAAGAATAAGCAGGAGCATCAGTTGATGCAATAAAAAATATATGATTCCATTTAAAAAAAACTTTAATGTCCTTCATATGTCCTTTACACGTCCACCTACAAAAAAAATGTACCATCAGAATATGCCCCTCTCGAAACCATTCAACTTCATCTGAAACATTGTTTGCTATGCGTAATAATAACGATGTAAATCTAGATGGCAAAATGTGACGCCCCACCCTGTATATATAAAACTTTGAGAAAATGTGGAGGTCGCGAACTTAGTTGACAACTTGATAAAATCATTTAAAAATAATAAATCTGGTATCGAACATTTTGAGCGTTGGTGGTAGGTTTAGTGTTAATAAAACTTTTTCTGCTGAATCTAGAGCGAAAATAAACAGAATCATTCCGAAGCGTTTTTGACAATACTCATTGTTTAAATTGAAATATTCCACGTGAAATAGTAATCGTAAAAGAGCACACGTAAAATAATACACTAAAGTATACAATTTCCAATTTACTGTTTGAAATAATATTTTACCCGCACCTAGTCCAACGATGCAGAATATGATTTTTATTATTTCAATAATTGTGAAATAATAAATCTGGAACCGGTAATTTTAACCGGTGGTGGTAGGTTTAGTGTTAACAGAACCTACACGATACAGCACGCGTTGTATCGATTATTTCAATGCAATTTCTGATAATACTTTTATAATAAAAATAGATAAGTGAAATGCAAAGTCGTGAACAAATTAGAAGAATTTTGTAACATTGTTATATTATTAAATGATTATTGTTGTACATTTAAAAAGTAAGTTATAACATAAAAATGTTCAACATATAATTCTCTTAATAAAGTTTTTGCCGAGAATACTTCACACTTGACACAAACGAGAGTAAATTTCCATTAGTTTACTTTAAATTACAGTGATCAAACATAAGAGGGTTTTAAATTTTCCATTAATCGATTCAACACGCGTCACCACGTTATTTCACTTACAATTAAACAGCTGGAGTTATTGAAAACGCTGGACCGTCGGAGGAGCCTCAAAGTCCACAATGGTCCTCTCCGGATTGATCAAATTATTCGCTCGGTTATCGATTAACCCATTACAGAACTAATCCCATTGATTATCATTAACTAAACAAATCGAAGCAGCTGGCTCGATTGTTCTCCGTTGTGTTTGGAAATCGGTCATGTATGGACGGCCACGGTGTCCCGAATAGGTTCGTTTTTCATTAGTAGAATACCATCATGGAATTTCGATCGAAGGTTGTCTATATTCGATTCCGGCCCTTCTTCTCCGGGTTTCTATTATCTTGTCCAATAACACAGTTATCCTGACAATCTCGCTCTCGATCAAGATAACAATCGAGAGGATTTTTCCACTGACCGAAAATTCCGCCGAAACTACGTTGATTCATTTTCGACGGTAATGAAACGAAATCTCGTTTTGTGTTTTTATCCCTGATGACGCTCGCAGCGAGCGAGCGTTCGAAATCGGTAAACAGAAAATTTCGCAACGGAGCAACAACAATTTGAATTGGAAACGATCAATTGACGTGTGCACGCGAGCTCGTTAAGCGTAATTAAACCAATTTGAAATGAATATGCATGCGTGATTATCAAGAACCAATGATAAAACGATCGTTCTCATAAACGGGTACTCTCCATATGTGTGTATCTGTGCCAGGGTACGCATATGTTAAGAACAATCTGGCGAATTCCATATACTCTGGAGACCGGCGAAGGTTCCTCTGTCAACACTTTGCCTAACGCAAGCCTATTAACCCCTTGTCACATAATGTCGCGACAGACACGCTGCCAAGACTTCGCATTCAATTTAATATAGTGTATGAATATTCCTTAGCCCATATTTGCCGAAGGTTAATAGCGTTTTGCGCTTATTAATGTTGAACTTTTACGAGACGCATAAAAGCGACGTCCAACTCTTCTCAGGATAGCGCTCGGGAACTGCAGACTGTGAAAAGTAATTAACAGGCTGCGGTTTTTATGAGTTTGTCAGCTGCAGTTTGGAAAGTGGATTAAAAATTGGGTAGTATCGATATGTTAACATCGATTATCAACATCTTATTGATATTTACAATGAGAGGTCACGTCTGTCGGGTCGCCGATCTTAATGAAACTTTTTGTGGTGATTTTACAAGCAAAAATAAGCAGACAATGCTCATTTTTTACAGAGATATTTAACATTTTTGTGTTTTATCTGTGTACAGGGTGTGATCGGACAGGGGATGATGATTCTGCATGTAGAAATTAGTTGAGAGAAAAGAATAACGTTTTCTCAATTTCGAAAATACTGATTTTGAAAATGCAGCAAATGCACGTGCCATTCGATAGGAATCTCGTCTGACGTGTCTGATCATGTCCAACCTATTCTACTTCCAATCTTTAAAGCCAATTTCCTCGAATGCAAGGCGTCAAACGGAAAAATGTTATTCCTTTCGGTAAACCATGATAAAAGTGAACCCAGGGAAATATGTTCTAAACAACTTTTTTCTTTGCATATACCCGTCGCTTGACCTTATTAAAATTATCGTAGTCTATTAAAGCGTCGACTAAAAATTCCAGCTTGGATAATTTCTGAAATTAGAGAACCGTTCGAAAACAAAATATTTCCTTGTTATACATTTAATTAAACATTGAAGTCGTAAAAATTGCAGGATCGTGATAGTGTGACGTTCTCGTACTCACAGAGACGAGAAATCCGATCCAGCGAAAGAATATCTCAACAAAAATGTAGCTGGTTGAAATGGAGACCGGTTAAATTGAAAAGCTTACTGCAATGAAATTGTTGATATTTTGTAGAAGGTAGTGTATTTTATAAACTTTCTAAAAATATAAATTCCAGTCTTTCGTTGTTTATCACACTGACTTCGTTGATTGCTTTGCTAACTGGTAAATAAGTCGTCCTCGAATTATATATTATAAATAAATTGTGGATATTTATATACGATGAAAATTTTCTGAAACAACTGCAAGAAAATCAATTCATTTCTATAAATAAGAGAGGATATAAATGCAACTCCTGTATCTGGTAATTAACGGAGACAATTCTTTGTTAAGTTAAATGGCAGAGTTTTCTTGCGAGAGTCTTCTTATAGTATGTCTAGAGAAATCCTCAAAATCCATATTGTGTTCTTTTAGTTTCGTATTTGGGGCAGAACTTTTTTTCTTTTTTCGATCGCTGTTGCCAATAATACCCGAGGAGACCGCACTTCGGACAAAAACTGAGCTTTGCGGATACGAGTAATCCGAAAATAGGAGAGTCAATTTATTTTCTGAACTTGCACTACTGCTCGGAAACGTTTGACCCGTTACAACACTTACAGTTCGGAGAAACGAATGAAATAAAAGAAACAATTTTAACTATGTAGGCTATTGTTGAAATAAATTCTAGTAACGAACCTGTGAAATATGGTTTCCGGAATTGTTGAGAACTTTTTCGTCGACAATGATTTTGACGCCCTGCCCAGGCATCACGAACGAACTGTAGGGAAAAACCTCGTCTAAGGAAACGGTTTACGATAGTCACGTGAGGTCGGAAAATCGTCCGAAAATCGTTATCGTGAAACGACTGGTGGATGCTTAACGATTTTCCATATAGCTGTCATATCTCACCTCGTCTTTCTCCCTACTTTCGTTGCTACCCTGGATCTAGTCCCACGTGCCTTCTGACAAACTTCACGACGTGGTCTAATTAGGTCACTCGTCTGAGGAAATAGAGGCATAGCTGTGAAACCGAAGATATTTCCGGGGCAAACATTTTCGGAGTAATGCAGAATCTCCGACCTCGAGGAGATAATCGGTTTACTTGAGATGGTCGTTCTGCTAATGTAAAATTGGATTGAATCATGCGAGATCCTGGTCAGTTTTCAAATGAACCGCTCGTTGAACAGCACATTCTATTAGCTACCTTACCAGGATTATCTCGACGGACCGAATCCAATTTCAAATAGAAACTTAGAATTTCGATATAATTACATATGATCGCCTACTAAACTATTACACAATACCAAAAATGAATTGATAATTGTACACGAAAGAAACTAATAACACTTTTAATATAACTATTCTAGAATTGGTAGTTGTTGAATGCTGGTTCAAACTATACTAATAAAATAAATATAATAAAATAAAATGCCTGGTTAGAACAACTATACCTTCTGAATTCTGAAGACAATAAGAGAATTAGCTAATAAATAGCACGTTCTATTATCTACCCTACCAGGATTATCTCGATGGACCGAATCCAGTTTCAAATAAAAACTTAGAATTTCGAAATAATTACATATGATTGCCGACTAAACTATTAAACAATACCAAAAATGAATTGATAATTGTACACGAAAGAAACTAATAACATTTTTAAGAAAAGATTTAATTTATTTAAATTTTGTAGGGTCTTTGTTACAACATGCACTTGAATAATGAAATGTATCCGATCATTTTCTGTAGTATTTATAATTTCAATTATTTTAATATAGAAGTGTCATATGTATCACTTAGGTACATTTTTTCCGACTCTTTCATAATGTTTATCCAAGCCAGTACAACAGCGTATAATTTCTATAAATAATGAGCACATTTATTAACTGGTGAAATTTGATACTTCATTGTATTATCGAGAAACATTAATTAGCAATTTGTACTGTTTCATAAATTGAGTCAGCATTTATTTCCTGTCAGTTCTTCAGAAAGATTCTAACATCTTTACAGGCAACATAATTTTCTCATCTTCTCCCTACACTTCCTCCCACTCCTCTCTTCCTCTCTTTCTCTCTTTCTCTCTCCGCTGCCTAGCATTTGAACGAACTTTGGGAAACGCTCTAATTACATCCTTCAACCGGGAAGAGAATGGAGACTTAAAATTAGTTACGAAACCAGCGATCCAGTTTCCTCTGAGAAAGAGTATATAGTTCAAGTGTTGTAATATTTTATCTCTATTTGATACCACCGAATGTTGTGAATAGTGCTGGAAATATTTCTTGATGCTCGAGTTCGTAACAAAAGGAAACTGAGGACCCTCGAATGCAAAATATATAAAGAAGAGGTCGATAAAGAAAGAGGCCTCAAGGTGTATAAGTAGTATTTATTACGTTCGACTGAAAATGGCTTCCATTCATTAAGGAAATCAAACGCACGGAACAAAATTCAAACTTATTTATCCATCTATAAAGCATTCCGTCAGTAAACAATATTTATTTTAGTAAGATAACAGGCCATTCAAACGCAGCTTTGAAATTGGAAAGCATCACAAAGTGTATATTATCACTAGTTTGCAGAGTTTTATGCAAAATAAAAAAATGTTTACATTGATTCATAAAAGATTCATTCTCGTCTTAACTATCTTATTGAATGGAAACTAATACTAACACTAATATCCATTTTTATCATAAATGCATAAAATCTGCAGTCTAATTTTACTATACTAATGATATTTTGGATGGAAATGTAATTTTTCTAGACAGAATATTCTTTGAAGTTTACGAATCAGAGGCATAAAATTAAACTTACTGAAGTTGCGTTTGAAATGTCTAATTCAACCATCTTTTGAGAGCAAAATTAACGTTGCACGAAGCAAGAAAATATGAAGTCTAAAGCGTAAATGCATTTTTAATGATGCAGCGCTTGAAATTTTCATCGTTCAGGCTATTTCCGGATTAGCAGAATAGCTGAAGATTCTACAGTAATATCCGCCAAGATCGTTGTTGTATCTTCAAAACGGTTGTTTTACATTACATTTACCTATATTTAGAAGTAAATGCAGGACAAACTGGGCAACCCGATATATTTTTTTGCACTGCCAAAAAATACATGAAAATGCAAAAAATAAATCTACATTGTAGTACCAGACCTATAATAAATAAATATAAAGAAATAAATAAAGATAAAGCTTGCACAAGCAAAAAGAGAAACTTTTTATTAAAAACTAGTATGTTTGTCTACGAATAAAATGTGATTTTCAAAAAATTCTGAATTCTTTCATGAAAAGATCAATCTTACTTACTGAACGTTAATTTTTGTCAACTAAAAATTATTATAACGAGAATAGAAATCAGAAGATACCATTTTTCTTGTTAGCATTGCAAATGTCAGCTTGGCATCTAATACCCTGGCCTGAACTTTCTGCAGGTTCGAAACATAGCTCATGGCAATATATACATTATTCATTACGATTCTTTACTCAGGATAACTTCTCTTGTCAATGACTCTTTTCATTTTGGCTCGGTGCTGTTTACCCTCGACTGTAGTTTTACATAGTTTTCTATTCCCTCGTATTTTATCTTCCCTTATATCATGGCAATACCCAGTTCGAGCTACCGTTTGTAGAGAGACGAAGTTAGTGCTGCAATTTTTGTTCTCTTTGTGTCATGGCGCGCCCTGAATACTTCGTCCTACTCCATATTGAACACTGGAACCACTGGATGGATCAAAATGACTTTTGGCATTACTTTTAGAACTGCTACTTTAAAATTGCTATTGGGACATTACTAATTCATTAGTATTATTCATTGTTATAAAACGTGACAATTAGATCATTTGTAATCTTTAATACATAATTTCACAAATAAGAACTTACAAGATGAGAAGTGTAGAAAATAATTTTAAAATATGTTCATTGTCTCAAAATTCGTAGTTCACTCAATCATGATTTATTATGACAAGATTAAATTAATTATTATTCCTGAAGCATTGCAAATGGATGAAACTGATAAATAAAGAAGCTATCACATAGTAGACCAACCCACCTTAATAATAATACTTATTGATCGTATATTACAGGTTTTATCACATAGAAGTGATACTACCTTAGACCCGCCTACATCGTCTTATCCAACTTTACCTATATCTTGAAATCTCCAATCCTTATAGCCTAAGGGGACTCTCTACTGAGACGGGAAAAGAATAGGAGACTTTCCTGATTTTTTTACGGGAACCATTAAAAATATCAATTTCAAAACGTAGATATAGAATTCGAAGTCTCGTGCTATAACTGTGGAAAACGAAACAATGAAAATACTATATAGAATCTTCAATGGAAATCGTTACTTAAACCTTGTAGCCCTGAAAATATTCCAATAAAATTGTTTATGTGATTTAACAAAATATAGTCTTACATATGCAATTTTAAACAAATAGATGCTCTTTAGAAGTTTATTATATATGCTCTTATTTATTAATCTTTTAAGTATGACTTTCCAATCATGATCTGTCAAAAAGAAATTTTTAAGTAGTTAAATTAGTTAAATAGTTAATTTTTAAGTAGTTACGAGTTATCTCGCGATGAAATACCGTTCGTCCGTGGTCTCGAAGTGGTTTAAAAAAATATTACTACACCCCGTTGCAGAATGTTTCCGATAAAGGCATTGAAACGGATTTTAGAGAAAACATTCACAATTTAGAAGTATATATGAAGAAGATATTTTGCTTTTAGGTTCGAAAAAAACGTCGACTTGTTAATTTCAAAGGGTTAGTTTCAAGATAAAAGTCTGCTCTATCGCGTGATATAGTTCGATTTTTCGCTTCACCCTTATTTTGTAAGATAAACGTAAACATATCCTCACAAATTAGTGTAAAAAGTTTGTCTCTCTATCTTTAACGAATGTTTAAACATGTTTAAAGATTCATGTGTTAATATTGGATATAACTGTATCGGGGAAAGTCTACAGAATCTATTTCTGCAAAGAACAGTGCAATATCTTGTATAATAACATGACAATATTTGTTTAAAATTGAAAAATATATTTTTTCATTAAAATTATGTTTCTTAAAAACTGTGCGTCTAGGGAAAAATTGAGGGCAGATTCTGATTCAGCGCAAACTATTCTATAAGAATCATCCAACTGCAATTGTTTAACAAATTTATTGTTGGACAGCGTAAATCGAATCGGAAACTTTTTTCCAGCAGTTGTATCAATCGGAAACTTTTTTCCCAGTAACAATTTGTTTATTTGTTCGTTTCTTTGCCATAATAAATGTAAGCTTATGTTATTTTTCATTCGTTAATAAGCCCCTTTTCATATCCCATCAGTTTTAACTCCTTAAAGTAATACTTTATACTTCTAAATCATGAATGTTTTCTCTAAAATTCGTTTCAATGCCTCCGATCGGAAACATTCTGCCACGGGGTGTACGTTACGATATTTATCATGATTACAAATTTTGTCTTGTGACTTTTTAATACTTTGTGTGAAATCTTACCCATATCACGCACGACACACAACGCAGATTAAAATATTTCTTCTAGGACAGATACACGTCGATACAAACATAGACAGAGATTATTAAGTAGTTAACAACTTGAAAGGTGTTTCTGAAAAGTTAATACGAAAAGTTGGTCGGATGCGAAAGAATTCCACCCGCAGCACTTTAAATGAACTTCTCGAATAGTTTGGAACTGGTGCCCCAATTTCAACGGGTGAATCCGACTAATCAGTGTGCGCGTGTGTGTCTGTACGTACGTGTATGCACTATGCAGGTTTGTATGTGTCCGTGTGTAGATGGAACACGCTGTCGAATCACCGTCGAATCTTCAAGCCCGCGAACGTTTTAAGTGCTTTCAGTTTCTCTCCGATTCCGCGGTGTTCCTGCGAATGTATCTGTTAATGTCGTTCAACATCTCACGAGCAGAAATCGAAACAGCAATATCAGGGCTGATCCCCGTGGCGCACAATATCGAAAGTCGGGCCGAAGTTTCGGCCCCCGAGTCTTCGATCGATAAGTTTGGAATCCGACCAACTCACTCCGCTAATCAGCCACGAGTTAAATCACGTGAAAATGTAGTACAGCCAGTTAATCGCAGTTCGTTGGTTTGTTTGGCTTTTATTGGCGTCACCGGTACCCCCCGCCGACTTTCCAACCCACCGAAGAAATTACTAGAAGAACGCCGTTATACAAATTGCAACGGAGTAAGTTAATGTCCCGTGAATTTTACAAACGGCGGGCCGCCTGTTTGCTCGAATCTACTCGGTCATTTGTGTCTCTTCTACCTTATTTATGGAAAAGTAGCTCAGCTTTATTCTTAATCTGCTCCACAGGATCTACGTGCTTGTTGAACGACGTTGCGGCGACGAATTTGTCCGATTACTTCAGTTAACATTAGGTTACAGGATCTGTCCAAATTACGTAATTTTCAAAGGTTTTGATATTTTTAATCTACGATTATATTAAGATTATTCAACTAATTTATTTCTTTGGGTATAGGTGACGGTGATTGCTAAAAATTTGGGTAGATACATTTTTGTTATTTCTATTTAGATTCGTTTGGACAAATATGTTTTTGTTATTTTTATGAAGCAATGGAGAATAGTCATTTTTAGTCCCCCGTCAACTGTGTTAAGTAAGCAGTTAAAGATTTCTTCAATTTTTCTCGTTGAGAAAATATGGAAAATTTTTTAATCTCGATATTTAACGGCGTCGTGGTGAATAATTTGTCCATTTATATCTCTTAACACTAGGTTTACGTTAAAACGACGGGTTAAGACTGGAATGGCTGAAAATTTGAATAGATGCATTTTTGTAATTTTTATAAAATAATAGTCGTTTTCATTACCCGTAAACTCAGTGTTAAATAATACATCCAGACCGTCAATAATTCCACGAATTAACCACTGCACTCTAATTGGAAGACGAGCAGAGAGAGAAATAGAAATAAATGAAAATTCAAAGTAGTCTCGAAGGTCATTTAAGAGTTATGAAATGGTAAATTGGTAGGGCATAATTATAGAGATTGCACTTCAGTATTCATTAAATGCGTGAAGTTTGTATGATCGATCCTTAGTCTCGTGAGTATTACTTGTTCCTTCTAGAAAGAACTCGCTGAGCTTTCATCGCGGAAGTCTCTGCATATTAATAATCCATATTCGATGGCGAGGAATTTTTCCAACGCACTTCGTCCACTTTTTCTGATAGAATGCTTGATGCTTAATGTGAGTTTAAGAGTCTTTATGAAAAGTGGATTTGGTGCGTTTGATCCTGTTTTGATTTTATTATTAATCCTTCTAATATCTCTAAAAAAATTCATTTAATCCAATTTGGGAACGGTTATAAGTTTATAAAACGTGTCCACTTCTCTGCTAGAAGTCGAGTGGTGATTAAGAGTCTTCTATTAAACATTTAAGTACTGTACGAGTATTGTAAATGTATAAAATAAAAAAAAAGTTTAGAATGAAATCATTCTGTGTCGGAAGAAATGTTTAATTTTCGAGTTAAAATAGCTCCGAGTGCAAAGGGTTAATTTGACATTTGCCAGCAGGTAGTTATTGAATGCTGTTTCAAACTATACTAATAAAATAAGTAAAATAAAATAAAATGCCTGATTGGAACAACTGTACCTTCTGAATTCTGAAGACAATAAGAGAATTAGCTAATAACATAAAATGCCATGGATTCTCGACCGAGGTGGCAGGTAACGTGTTACAAATAACATGGCGAGTTTCAGGAACTTTTTGAACACAGCTATTTGGCTTTTTTACTGTAGCATCATTTCCTAGAAGCGTCGCCATGGCAAAAGTGAATTCCAAGGAAAGCATCTCTCAAGACACTTCAACACCCTCTTTCGCGGTAGAATGTACTATTATCCAGAACACTCTGCTCGCGGAAACGTTAATCGTACCCCATTCGTTACCTTAATGTACGACCCTGCTGACCTATAACTGTTTCGAAGCCGAATGTAAAAGCGAGAAATGGAAGACAGGACGGGCATGCCAATGCAACGTCGTAGATCACTGTGGTAGCACGGGCTGCTGCGACCCGTTGATCGTATTAGTGTACCATAAAACAAGGGACTGGTATTCGGCTGGTTCCACTCCGGCGATAAACGAAATTACTGAGATTCCCCGATTGGCGAAATTTAACGCGGACGTGTCATTAGGTCCTGCGAGATTTCTCTAATACCGGGCAACGGAATGCTCGGGACACAAGGGAAAGAAAAATCGAAGAAAGAGGGCGGGACGAAAATTCGAGGGAGGAATTTACGATCCCTGTGTAAGGCGACGTCGAAAGTCCTTCGGTGCTTTTCCGGTTCCATTAGGACCGCGCCCGAATGAAATCCCACCGGTTCGATTAACTTTCGTTTCGTACTCGTCCCCAGACGATTGTCTCCGGGAAAATCGGTCAACTATTTTAATTAATTTCTTGCGACCGATTGACACCGCGAGACTCTGCGCTCTCCGCCGGCAAACACATTCTTGCGCCGGATCAGCTTCAGACTCCACGAATACATTTCTGTCTCGGTTCACTTACTCGGTTATTTGTCAGAGACTAATAGGGTTCTGGACATTTTTAATGGGTTCTGCTTAACGCTACGAGACATTTCAAAGGGCATCGGATTTCTAAATCTGTCAAGCTGCGTTCAAGGAGAATTATTCAATGAATTTAAATGTACAGTGGACATTTCAAATACTTGGTCAATCGTGGTCGTTTGAACAGCAATTATTTCGTTAAACAAATAGTACATCAATAAACTTGGATTTATTTTAAAGCTTCAATCTTCCATTTACATTTATATTTCGCCTTAAATGTAACATATATTGAAACTTCTATATTGAAAAATTTTGTTCGTCACTGAATCTACAACAGATTTAAACATTCAAGCCTCGATTTTTTTCCACCCGTAAAACGAGGAACATGTTTGTTTATAGAGAATGGGACACTTAGTGTTTAAAATGTTTTTTAAATTCACTATATATTACAATAAATAATTGTTACACTTATGAATAAATGTAATTCGGCTATTTTATAAAGTCACGTAAATTAGTCACTGCTAATGTTCCGTAGATCTAGTGTTATCTTCTTCACCATACATTTTCGGTTAGCTTTTTGAGAGATAAATAAGCCAGTCTTAATTTATTCGTGCTACGATGTAAATTCTCCTACAAAGTTTTGTGTATTACATATGTGCTGTACGATGAGTTTAAATGTTGGGCGTGGATTTTGTAAGGTTGTTGGTAAAAACGTCCAAATTGTGGTATTTATTGATGAATATTCATCAGTCTTTCCAGAAGTGCTAGTTGGAATTCGATCTCGGTCGATGGAAAATGAAAATAAATATAAAATTGGAATTGAAGTCAGCAAATATTTGAGGTTTCGTGCACACGCCGGCACAAATTTCGCCTAATTCGTGGCACGTACGCTTTGAATCTTGGTCCCGTTTCTTATCGTGAAATTTACGGTCGGAATTATCAGCGAGTGTCAGTGATACGTGGGTCCATATAATATTGCTTTATGGCGGCTTGGTTGTAACAAGAGCGCGTTACACGACACATATTAACCCCTTGTGTTATGAATTACTTTCCGTTCCGAAGAAACCGACACCGCAATCACAGCTGCCTCTATAATCGAGATCACAATTATGCAATATGTCATGGGAGCAGCTGTACACTCAGGAACAGATCACACTATTACAGAAAAATACGCGATCAAACTAATTCATACAAAATCATTCTGAAAACAGTCATTGTAGAAAATTCAATTTACGTCAGAGTCATTGAACTATTCACACTATTTGTGAAGATCGGTATTAATATTATTAAACAGATCACTGATACGCGGTACATTTTCGAAATAATTTAACGTTTTATGTTCCTTCCTATTTTATTTTGTATATGTATTTTATGTGTATTTTATATATATATATATATATATATTTATTTATTTATATATATATATTTATATACATGTATTTTATTTACATTTTCGTGTGCAAGATTCATTGCATTCTCTTCATGTCTATCAATTCTGTTATATGAATTCGATCGAAAGAGTCGGACTATGCAGTACATTTTCTAAATAATTTAATATTTTACGTTCCTTCTGATTTTATTTTATATATATATACTACAGACTATGCAGTACATTTTCGAAATAATTTCATGTTTTATGTTTGTTGTTATTCTTCTTTATTTATGCTTCATTTTAAAGAAAGAACATAATACATTTTGAAAGAACATAACATTTTGTAACGGAATTAGTAACAAAGTCAATGGAAATGTTTCCCCATAAATTTACGTAGAAAGTATATTTTCAGATGATTAGCTGTTGTTAGCAAAGACGTGAATAGCAGAAACATACTAAAACCAAACTGCGTGCCTAAAGAATTGATGAGCTCACTAGAAACCCGGAAAGGCGTTCAGGCACCATCTCTCGGGAATTCGTGTATTTTTCAGTTAACGTTGAGCGAATCTAGAGGTCAGGGAGCATTTCAGCAGAATCTGTCTCACCGTCAGTTTTCGTTCCATGACTTTTCCACGGGCGTGTTTCCATCCCGGCATTCCTAGAAAATTCGTTTTCGTTGTACGTAAAGCGTACGACAAGATTGCGAGCATTTGTCTCCCTCCCAAAGGAGCAAAAGCTTCCTCAGTTTTCTCATGGATAAAGAGATCAATCCTTTGTAATGTATACGGTAAGTGGGGGATCCTTCCTAAAAGGAAGCAATATTGCCCGTGAAAGCTACACTGCCAAAATTCGTAGACAAAAACTTTTTCTGTAAATTATTTATAAAAAATAGTGTCCCCAGAACTGAACGTTTGATTCGTCAAATCAATTTTACTTTCTTTCCACTTAAAATTAATTAATACAATATTTAACCTTTACGTTAATGCTTATTAATCAATGCAATTAGATAGTAATATATTTACAGCTCACATTCAATTTAGAATTATCCAGAAAAGTAGAGATCGGTGACAGCTGTGTTATTGGTCAACAATTAAAAAATTTTTAATATTACGTAGATGATTATGAATATAGACAAAATTGTAAAGAGCTGAATACATAATTAAGTAAAGCTTATTTAAAAACACGTCTCATATAGCTTCATTTTTTAACGTGGATTCTACCGAGAATTTTTTGTGAGTTTCATAATGACTTTACTTTATCCCCAACGTCGCGGAGTCCTGGATCAACAACATAAAGTCCTATGTCTTTGATGGACAGAGAACCAGGGTGAATCGCCCTACTAAATATTTTGACCGTCATCCAAGGAATCCCGGAATCGCTGCGACCTAGTTTCCCCGTGGAAGTGTATACGTTGTCCATATTGTTAGAAGAAAAATGCTGATTCGTGTGCCTGAACGTGACACGTCTGTCACTGACCCCCCCCCCCCCCCCCCACACAGGTGTCGAGTCCCAGGATCAACCAGCTAAGGTTGCAAGCGAAAAGTCCGATTGACCTAGTAAGGAAGCAGCACTGTACTGTCTAAAAATTATGCTACGCTCTAGACAACGACGTCTCCGGAACAGGAAGTTGTGTCAACGGGAAACAAAAAGTGTTTCGGAGGAAAACGATGCTCCTGCTGACGGCGGTCCTTTCGTGAGAGCCCGACAATTTTTAAAGTCTGAACACTCCGGAGCTCGTCGCGTGTGGGATTTTTTAAGAAACTTCCATGAATACTTGGGAAATTATTTTCATTTAGTTAAATGTCTTGATTACATACTTTAATTATACAATCACCATAAAAATAATACAAATAGATACTACTTTATGTTTCGACAAAATATATTCATAGGTCGATGAACAAATGAAACAATTTTTTAAAAATTGATGAGAGATATAAGAAACCTTATTTTCAATTTTGTCTTTGCCAATTTGTCGAAACTTAAAAACGATAGAAGGCAATCTAGATGGATGAAGAAATTGAAAGACGTAAGAAAGAATAATGAGAGGTAATAACCTTTATTTTCGATTTCACCACTTTGTCAATTTGTTGAAATTAAATTTTAATACCTACTAAAGATTGTGAAAATATTTTTTTCTAACAGACTGGGTAGTTTTGAAGGGACCATCGATTATCAACGTCTTATTGATATTTACAATGAGAGGTCACGTCTGTCGGGTCGCAATCTTAATGAAACTTTTTGTGGTGATTTTACAGGCAAAAATAAGCAGGTACATGTTCGAGCTTTTAAGGCAATGCTCATTTTTTACGAAGATATTTAACATTTTTGGATTTTATCTGTGTACAGGTTAATTATACAATCACCATAAAAATAATACAAATGGATACTACTTTATGTTTCGTCAAACTATATTCATAGGTCGATGAACAAGTGAAACAATTTGTTAAAAAATTGATGTGAGATAAGAAACCTTATTTTCAATTTTGTCTTTGTCAATTTGTCGAAACTTAACCTCTTAACTGCGGAATTTAGTTTTAAAAATCATCCACAGACTGCAGAATTAACATCAAGCAATGACGAGTACACACGTCGAACGCAGGGCAAATGGTCCTATTATAAATTTTACGAAGAACGAGGAAGAATTACATTTTTATTTGATAAAAAATTGACAATTTATACTTGAAAAGCTATTGTTATTGCACCGCAATAGATATTTGGATTGACGTGTATACACGTCGAACGCAGTTAACTGGTTAAAAATGATAAAAAGTAATCTAGATAGATGAAGAAATTGAAAGACGTAAGAAAGAATAATTAGAGGTAACAACCCTTATTTTCAATTTCATCACTTCGTCAATTTCTTGAAATTAAATTTTAATACCTACTAAAGATAGTAAAAATATTTTTTTCTAACACACTGGATAGTTTTGAAGGGAATACGATACCTGGGGTAGAAATACGAGAGTGGAGATGAGAATTGGCCAACAAGAAGTTCTCTTGGCTGATATCCTATCAAAATTAACGTATCACCTAGCACGAATGGTTAGCTGAATAAATAGTTATCGCAAATTGAGGCGGTGCCTTGTAGACTTTTCATGGGACCCGAATTAAACCGGAAGGCGAAATCGCTTGAATATGCCATTTACTTCAAAGCCGCGTTCGTTAGTCATGAACTAATCTCATAATGAGGGTAGCGACGATCCTGTATGCGGGCTTTCCACACGCCTGCGTGCAAATGGATATATAATAAACGGTCTATGCGTGCCGCGTAAACCATCAAGCACAGTGGCTATTATTAATTATCTGCGCGTGTTCTCCATCAGTGGCTAATCAATCGGGAGTCAGAGACTAATGGGTGTGAATCTAACAACCAACACGAAAACGGATCGAGCAACTCCGCAGAGAAGTATTCTACGAGTGTCAGGCTGCGGTTAACGCGCGCGTGGGAAACCCGTCAATAGCTCTTCTCGTCACTTTCCTCGATCATAGAAAAAAAACCAACAACTCTCTATTCTCATTACCCCTTTGTCCCAGTGATGGCCCGTTCGGGTCACTGGAATCCACTCCTTCGCAAATGAAACTCAAATTTCCCATTACGTTCTCGTAATGTTCCCCTGGATCGATTCCCAATTGATGTAATTCAATTTCCGTCAATTTTGCCATTTTTGCTCCCTCGTATATGTGTCTAAATCGTGTTGTCAACAGATCGAAAAAACACATGTAGGTGCAATTAACTCGTTTTCACCGAAAATGAATTCAGTAAGAATTTTATGGAATTTTAGTATTATTTTTTTTCGAACTTTTATGCAAAATGAAAATTTTCAAATTCGATTGTAAGAAATGGATAACAATGTATTTCTCCTTTGAATAAGTTCTGCATATTTAAAATATGGTGACCACTTCCATAAATACAATGTTTCACAGTTTTGTTTTTTACTTGTCCAATTTACAAATGCATAAGATCCACAGTGATAAGAAATACTTTGTCGTCAGGAATAGCAAGATACACCGAGTGCATAGTGCTTATTGGTATACTCAACAGAAGTATCCATTAGAGTAATTTTCTGCATCAGTCCATGTGATACGCTATCTCCAACTGGATCAAGTTACTTCTAAAAGTCCGCAATCATTTTTACAGTTCTTCGGAACTCCCCTTTTACTGTGTCCATATTAAACTCAATTAATATCTTTCCATGAAGAAAAATGTTCTGAGGAGAGAAATCCAGAGAAACATAAAAGACATAGTTTCAGCCCTGCCACCTCGATAACATCATTAATTAAAAAATGTTTAATATGAATATTTATGTTCGAATGTTTAATGAACAATGAGGTATCATTTCGTATTAATCGTAACAGATCACGACGGATAACTTTATGCAAATTTATAGGACCAAATTAATATTACTGTTTAAAAAAAATTATAAATGTAATGTGATCAAATAAGTTTGTTGTTGCATTGTTGGAGATAATGATAGTCACACTGTACCTTTCGTGGAACTGATAATTATTAATTCAATTATCGCGTCACCTTAATACACACAATATTAGCTCAGAAGTAACTGTGAATAAGAAATTATAATAAATAAGTAGGCAGTGGATTTGATGCACTTATGACAAAAATAAATAAGCGAAAACCAAACAGTAACTTATTAATATTATAAAGAAAAAAAATCATTGTCTATGCAGGTCCTTTTCTTGTAATCCATACAGAAAACTATCATTTTGCATAAAGATCCGCAGCGTATAAATAATGAATAAATAACGCATAATTCCAATGACCAATAGTCGAATATGCCATATTCGGGTTAATTAAATGTTATCTGAATACCCAACACTGTGTTGATCACGAGTATCAAACTTTTTACTCAGATAAGCACTTGTTTATGTTGAGATCGATCGCGCACGGTATGTGAAAGGGTGTTGCTACCTTATCGGCGTTCTGTCCACATCGGTTCTTGTCTTAAGCAGGAAGGAACCGAAATACCGAAGTGAAGAGCCCTGCCAAAACTTCGGAACTTCCCGAAATCGCCTCGTATTTCTGGCGAAGTCGTGCAAACTGTGGACGAAAGTCTGGAAAATTTCCTCGAAAACTCTGCTGGAAGGTATTAGCACCCTGGAATCGACAGCGCATCGTTCACGGCGAAAGAGCCCGAAGACCAACTATTTAACGTACTCGCCTCGAAATTGGAAACTATAAGATCAGAGTATTCGGTTCTTTTCCAATTGACAGTAACGAAAGTTCCATCCTTTTTTCTCGTTGTCAGGCTAAGACGTTTCATATGCACCATTCGCCGAGAAACAGAAGTAGCATTCTTCTTGTTCGTTGTTCCTCTACAATTTTAGGATTGTCTCGGGCAAGCGGTATTTCAGCTGTCAACAAAGTAGTTGCGGAATTGGAGTTCCTGCAGCCAATTTATTACTTCACACGTTCTAGCGAGCACTGTTAGCTGCTGATATTTCTTGAAACTCGATGGCTACTGAGAATCTCAAGATACCGAGGGAACTTGTTCTTACCGAGGGAACATTTGTTATTTAGGAACATTTCAATTTTGTGCAACTGGGGAAAATTTTTTCTTTGTCACTTTTTGGTTTCTTTTTCGTGATAATGGCCATTAAATTAAAAAACATCGACAATATTCATAGATGCTTGTGAAGTTGTGAAGATTATTGATGAATCTAGGACGAAACACCTCCTTTCTTTTCTTCGTATTAAAACATTTTAATAGCTAACGTGGTTCTTAAAATTGAAGATTCAAATCCGAATCCAGCGTTTAGTATTCACAAAAATAGCTAATTGTTGTTGTAAATGATCGAACCTTCGCGCCGCGAATAAAAATTTGTAATACCCTGAAGATAAATTACGATCGATAACTAATTAATTAATTATTGATGAATGTTGTGAAGATTAGAATCGTCACTCTTCGACACGTGGTTAGTAAAATTATTTTAAAAAATTTAATTTAAAAAAACAGTAAATTATTTTAGAAACAACCCCGTATTCAACGTGCAAATTCTATTAAAATTCCTATTGCTCTAAACATCGCATAAAAATAGAAATAAATGTGGTGTGGAGCTGCAGGCAATGCCCAAGGGGATATGTGGGAGTCGAGTAATTTTGTACGAAAAAAAAGTGGTGACAGAATTCGCAAAAATACGTACAGTATGCAATCTTATGATAATACTGTTGCAGACTAGCGACGGCTTTGAACTACAGTACCGGAATTCGACCATTTTACATCGTTTGAATTTCATTTTTGGTTGGAAAACATCTTAACAGCGTTGAAATTTCAAACTACGAGTTTAATAAAACAACATATTATTCGTGATTTATGTATTTTTAAGTGAATCAAAGGTTTGATGAATAACTTAACTGAGAGAGAGAGAGAGAGAGAGAGAGAGAGAGAGAGAGAGAGAGAGAGAGATACTATTGTAACGCTGTTCTGTATAATGTCACATATAAATTGAAATTTTAATATAATTTGAGTTAAATATTAAAATTTTCATATAAAATTAATTTATCTCAAGTAGATTGCAGATTTTATACACATTTGATACAGAAATAATATTCTGATCGGTTTTCTAGTTAAAATCTGCAGTCTAGTTCAAGATATTGCGAATTAAGAAAATCTTTTTAACAAATTTGTTTAACTTGCAGGAATGGAATGATGTGAACATGAGATGGAACACGTCGGAGTACGGAGGTGTGAGGGATCTTAGGATCCCGCCAAGCAGACTTTGGAAACCTGACGTTCTCATGTATAACAGGTAATTTAACGCTACATCCATCCGTTCAATATTCATGGAACAATCCGCTTCATTTTTATTACGTTCGTGTCTATCAGGAAGGATATTAAAATTACATGCTCTTGAAGCGTTATAAAATCTCGTCAGCTATAGCCAATTTTCATTGTAAATAAATAGCTGTTAATTATGTCCATTAGCATTATACTATCCTTGGCAGAAAGTGTCCGATAAAATCATTGACGTGATCACCGAGGGAATTAAATATTAAAACTGAATAAACAAATGAAATGTACGAATTAAACGTGTATCGGGAAAACATTCACAAAATGAAGCGAACTATTCCATCAATAATAATAACATCGTGTCCTGTAAAATATTAAAACATCTTTTTCTTAAATCATACAAGCTCAACGCGTCGGTTTATTATAAATTCTTTCAACATAATAATTAAAAATAATTGTTAAAGTCCAATTCATTGTTAATCGTTCTTACCAGTGATAGAATTTTAAATTTGTAAGCAACATTCTGAGATTTCAATCGTAAACGCTCAAAACATCTGTTTATTATAAATTCTATACATATAATGATTAAAAATAATTCTTCGAACCAAAATTAACAATAATAACAAATGAAGTTTTTTTACATTTGTATATTCAAGTCTAATTCGATATCTTTCCTTTTTACCAGTGATAGAATTTTAAATCGATCGGATAACATATGATATTTTGAACATACAAGACGAAACTTCTATGTATCGCAAATGCTTTGACCATAGTAAAATGAAAATTAATTCTCAAAACAAGAAAAGCAAGAATAATGATGTGGTTTTCTTTACGGTTGTACATAAAATCCAGTATCACGACTGTAATTTAGTAGGATAGACGGCGGCTAGCATTTTCCAGGGAAATTGTAAGTCGTGTCCGCGATCGGGCTTTCATCTTTCGTTTGAGCATGCCATCGTGTCCAGTGCATATTAATTTCGCAATGGAATTTCCCCGAGAATACAAAACAAGTTTTGTCTCTGGTTAGCTCGGTTTTATAATGGGAAGTATACTTTCGTAGAAGGCGTGGTTTGATTTAAGCTCGACCGCGTTTGCGTCTGAATCTGACATCACGAACACTTTGTGAATAGTTTATTTGGCGGATGGTCAATAACAGAATAAACTCCGTGATCCTTAGTTGACTTATTTGTTGATCGACCAAACTAACGTTCGTGGATAATATAAAAAATTTACCCCGGCTAGGATCATCACTGCTGGAACACGAATGCTCCGAGTTGTTCTCAAACTCCCGAGCTTTCTTTAAACAACTTTGCCCTCCCCATGCGGAAAAGAAAGTCTTGAAAAATAATATTTAAATTTCGTTGCCAGCGATTCAAATGGAAATCAAAGTGTTACAAATTTTCGTCTCGGTGGATGCTCGTTCGGGTTCGCGAAAGTTGAAAGAGCCCGACGTGGAAAAAGTATTCTATCCGGAACACTGATACCGACTATAAATCGAAGCGTCGTTTTGCGACACCGAATCCTTGTTCCTCAAGTTTACAGTATAGTCAGCAGAATACTATTCTTCTCGCAGAGTATACTACCTTCCAGGGCACCAACTGTTATTACGCTTCCTCCAAGAAGCACATTTTATAGAATTTATTCAACAGAAGACAAGAAAGAAATTTTATTCCACTTCACTGGAATTTGATTTCGTAAAATATTCGGCTTCGGAGCTTCGGAAAACCAATTCAATCTTCCAAAGTAAGCTTACACAGTCTACAATC
Organism: Lasioglossum vierecki; assembly: GCA_028455595.1. NCBI lineage: Eukaryota > Metazoa > Arthropoda > Insecta > Hymenoptera > Halictidae > Lasioglossum > Lasioglossum vierecki. The sequence goes on from CM052337.1 coordinate 22,922,659, forward strand.
TTCAGTTATTTAATAGTTTTGCTATATTTATAATGCTCATGGAAAACCTCCAATTGCTTATATAATAACTTCTCGCGTACACATTGAAAGTGACACTTCTTTTTGTAAAGAGTTTCAATATATTGCAAGTAATATAACAATTTTTTGAGGTTATACAACGTTTAAACAAGAGTACTAATTTAATCTTCTAACGTAAGCTAATATAGTTTACAATCTTCACTTATTTAGTAATCGTGCTATATCTTTAATTTTCTTAACCAATATTTTCACGTGTACATATAAAGAGGGATGAAGAAAGTACGAGTTCTTTCTCTGAAGATATATAATTTAAACATTTTATCGAGCGTGCGTTCTCTCTACAGTGCAGTGTCTGACTACTGTTTACTGTTTCTACTGCTCGTACATAAATAAGTATTATGCTATTTAGTGATAGTTCTGTTACTATTCTCAAACGCGTCTCTCTTCGAATTTTATAAAAAATTTTCAATGACTAAATTTCATATATACCTACACAATTGAATCATGAAAATTCATATACTTGATCTACAGACACTTTCAACATTTACGTATAATTCTGATGATTCAGAATATTATTCAACCGAATAAAGGCATTGTTGTTGTATTATTTTATATATACCTACACAATTGAATCATGAAAATTCATGTACTTGATCTACAGACACTTTCAACATTTACGTATAATTCTGATGATTCAGAATATTATTCAACCCAATAAAGGCATTGTTGTTGTATTATTTTAAACGCTTTTCGCGAACAAACTGAATTACTTTGCGATTCCCCTAATGTATACTTTAGCGTGGATAAAGTTTGGATAATTGTAGATAAAAAGAATTAAAAGGAAGTAAGAGTAACGCGAATTACAATGTACATCGGGTCTGAAGGGCTTTAGCCATGCCGTTTTAAGAGATGAACGGCTAAGTTAATACTTTTACGAGTTCTTGTTAAGCAGTGTAAAGCAATTTTCTCGGTTGACTGGTAGAGATAGGTAACATCAATTTAATGAAAGGGATTAAGTGTGAGCGCGAAAATAGAAAAAAGGTGTATAGTGTTCATGAGAAACCTGTAGAAGGTAAAAGTAACATAACCGAGGAGATTGTCTTATGTTTAAGTATTTGACGAACTGGTGATGAAAAGGCAACTGTGATGAAGATGATACGAGTTCACTTATAGCTGTCGTGGAGGAGTTGTTTTACGGTCCTCGTATAAGTTACTACTCTTATATACTAGGCACGTCTGATCAATAACAACATAGTCGCATATTATCTCGCAAAAAGTATCTAATTTTTGTTTAAAATGCTCCGATAAAACCGTGATCACAATTTTTTACATGGATTATAAAATTTAATACACGGCGTTACTGAAGGGGTTTTGCCTTTTTTATAATTCATAGAGGCGGTGGGGAAAAACGCATTTATGCAGTAGCTCCCTCCTTAAAGATAACAGTCCTGGGGGAAGTGTGGGATTCGCTTACGCACTACCCACTAAAAAACCCCTCACCGCGTAGGGGACTTGCAATCCCGTCTCCTCCTTTCGCCCAGCAAAAATAGCCGTAGGGTCCCGTTATCAACATTATCGCCTACGACTATTTGATGAATTATCGCCAGGGCAATCCTTCACTACGGATTTACTCAATTCCGATTGCCTGAATCCACGCAGCCGAATCCAGCCCTGATCTAATGTATTTACAAGCAGTAGACGCAAGAGAGTCGCGGTTATTTGTAGGTAGGAAGTTTGATGAGTATAATTGTGAAAACTACAATTAATGTTATCTGCGCACTGGTTCGATCCATTGGAACATAAGCAAATTTGCAAAAATATCACATGAAATTTAATTCAACGTTTCGGTCTCAATCTAGACCATTTTCAAGAATAGAAAATTTTATTATTGCGTCTGTAAGAATTAATTAAAGATATTTTTTTGTATAAATTATAAAACGGTTAGGCAAACAAATAGAGACACAAATAGAGAAGAAAAAAGGTTGAATTTTTCATGTGAACGTTAAATTAAATTTCATGTGATATTTTTGCAAATTTGCTTATGTTCCAATGGATCGAACCAGTGCGCCGAAAACATTAATTGTAGTGTAAAACAATTGTCGATCGAGATTCGGAGAAGTGTTATAATTGTGAAACATTACTCTTTCCTACAGGGTTAGCGGTTCTACCCCGCTCGCGGATTTATAAGATCGAACGAGCAAGTTTACTCCCGAACGACGTTTCTCACGGAATAATTCATTTTACATTCGATATCTACGATATATTCGGGGCTAGGGGGGTGGTCGGCCGTCAGCCGTAGGTACATTCAAAGCAATTGGGCGCTGACCAACTTCCGTTGCACAATTGCCCTCAAACGCAGGGGCCAATATTAATCTCTGTGCCTGCGCGTAGATTGTCGTCGGTGCCGCCTCGCAAAGATGGTGTATAACGGCTGAATCGCGTCGAGGATCGATCAATTAGCCGCTTTGTCGCCTTGTCACGCCGCGTTTCTCGCGTGCTCCACTTTTCACCGGTTCTCTCGAACGAATGAGTGGATGTTCTCGTTTATTCTGTTTTAATTCACAAGCCGCGACGCTGCCGTCGACAAGGTACACGCTGATCTTGCAAGGAACGCTGTTCAATTTATATTAGAATATGAAAATTGCCTGGCTGAACGGAAACCATTCTCGAAAACATTTCCAACGAAATATATCACTGCACGACCGACGACTTTATGGTCTGCTGGACAACTTTATGGAGCACATAAACTCTCGGTCCATTCAAAAACAATGTCAAACCGGATAGGCACCTTCACCCGTAATACGTCGATAGCTAGTCCCAAGCCTTATATCCAAGTCTTATATAGAAAATAATATCTAACGAAATTATTTTAGTATTCTTGTAGAAGTGTTAACACTAGGACACGTTCCTTTGAGTGTAATTGAAACTATATTTTTGTGGTTCGATAAAAATTCTGTTGGAGAGAGTGATTAGGATCAACTCTTATTTAACTTTTAACATATTTATTTATATATATAGATAATAACACTTACAAAATAAGATAGAAATGTTACATACTCTGTTCTCTATTACCAATCCATATAAAACCAAATCTCCTAATAACGTGTGTGATCAGGAATACCAACAAATTCTAATAATACAAACTAGAAATTGCTAAACAATTTACTATTCACAACTATTCACTTTCTTTTGAACACGAACAGGGATGGAAACGAAGCATACCAGGTACAGCAGTGACGCCAGTCAACTATTCACAACACAGACTTTAAAAAATTGCCAGTTTAAATATGCATTATATGTACATGTAATATATGTACATGTGTCTAGCTATTTTCAATATGATTATGAAAGAAATTGTTTAAAATTAGTACCAATCAAGGAAGTTTGACTGTAAATTTTAAAGAAGACACTTAAAATGATAGTTAATGGGAACAAAATTGAAAAAGAAATTCAGTTCCAGTCGGAAGTTTCCAATCTTCTGTGTTTTGTATTGTTTGAGGTCATTCAATGTAGTGTACATAACACCTAGTAATTGTGTATCGCGTCGATCGAACTACCTACGAAACTTTCTCCGGTTAACCGTTGCAAAGTTTGTTAGAATAAATAGCTCGGTGACAGCAACACGATCACGCACGGGCTAACGCTCTATGGCAAACGACACTTCAAAATGGAGGCTATCCCGTAGCATCATGTTATGAATCTATAACAGGAGGAATTCCCATTCCAGAACAACGAGATTCACCTCAGCGTAACTCGAATCATATTTAACACTAACCACTTGGGAACTACGTGGACACTCTGTGATACAGTAATTGCTCAAACGATGAAGACTTTTCTCTTTACCCGGCAAAGGTGAATGCTATTTCTAGCATGAATAACCTCTTATAAGAGTAATTAACATTGTTAAAGCACACAATGGTTTTAATTTCACGCATCTTGAGAATCCAATTTATTAAAAATGGAATTAAGGAATTACGAAGGTGTTTGAAAAATGATAAAATAATGGGGGATGCGTTAATAAAATTATTAGAACACGTGTTATAAATTACATCTCAGTTTGTTAGTTCAAATCGAACTTTTTAAGATTAAAAAATTACGTTTAGAATTAGAAATGTTTATACGAAGAAAACTTCGATAGTGCTGTAAAGTCATGCAAACAATTATAAGCTGTATGCTTTTTTGTCGAAGTTATACAAATTATATATTGTGTGATATTTGATTTATAGTGGTTAGAATACTGCTCTATCAACCTTGTGAATGGGGAGTGTAACAAATGAGTGATTAAATGTTGGTAAAAGTGCTACAAAAATGTTATACGAGTGGATGCACGAAAGCGCAATATTTCTATATGCCAGAGGACATATTATGTGAATATACAAAGCTGTGCACCATGGCTCAATGGTGTCTATAGATAAGGCTCTCTTGCACGCTTCAGCCCCTCCCCCCTCCTATGTGTGTGCATTATGGGTATTTTCATCAATCCTACTGAATGAAGCATTGTCGCGTATTTATGAATCACCCGCTGTGAACATTAATTTAAAAGGATTTGTGAAATCATTTTAACAAAATCAATGCACGCGATCACTATAATGAACACACATAAATTGCACGGCTTGCATTCAACCAATAATTCATAAAATTGTGCGAGGTCATAACTAATTTTGCTGAATTCCAGTTGATTAAATATCTTCCGATTAAATCTGAAACTCTAGAAGTACCAGTGAACTTTGAGCAATTGAAAATGAAAACGTGACTTCATACTTTGTACTCCTGAGGACAGTTATTAAATGCTGATACAATTTAAAATTAAACCGATCGGGAAATGAAGGAAGTATTTTCTGGTTTTAACGAAACATAACCATTTTAAAATTTAATTATATTTTAATTTCAACTCTAATTATATTAACACTTAAGTAAACTTTCAAAATCTATTCTTCTATAATCTAAAGGCATTCTTCAAATATTTATTATAGGATGAAATAGTTAAAAATCGTGACCTAAAATCGCTTACTATTTTTGCAATATCGACCAATACAAGTTTTTAAATAATTTTGTTTACACATTATCTGATAAATCACTGTTAATGTATCAATACTGGAATTAACTAAATCGTATTGTACCGTGTTAAACGTGTTAGAAAATTATTCCCTTTAAAGGATGTGCAGATACTTCGGTCCATTACTATAATTATTTTGACCCTTTAATTTCTGCGGACCTCTGACAACAGTAGGAACGTTTAAGATGACGAAGTCGGGCTCGTGCATTAAACCATTAAGAGAGAGCTAACGAAATCAGTAAATGGTTCTTATCGGAATACTTTTTCCCGAAGGGGGCGCATGGAGTTTCTGTGAATACAGTGATTTAAACCTTAACTAGCTCTCCATTACAGCTTTCTGCACAGTTGGAGGAGCAGTTTCGCGAGGGGGTGAAAAGAACGAAGTAAAAGAGGAACACCGTATCTCCATTTTCCTTGCGCTTCTTTTCTCCTGGCAGCGCGCAGGGGGTACACGCGGTGCTATCGCAAGATACACAACGAAAAAGTTTATTGAGACAGTCAATCCGTTAAGTGTGATCTAGATTCTAAACTATCAGACATTCCTGGTAGCTGGTATGTGGTGCTAAAGTGGGACGCCAGGCCAAGTGGGTCAGTCGCATTAAAAACAAAGCCACCGCCACCATTTAAAGGGAATCAGGAAAAGTATCTCCCCCCGGTCGGAAATATATTGTCGGAAAACGCTTGCGGCCCCTATTGTTTTTAAGTAGGTAATGTATCGGTTTCCAGGCCGGCGTCGTATTTGTCGAATTAAAAGTTTAGTTTAAGGCGCATTAAAAGAAAAGGAAGAAAGGGCCAAGCTCTCCTCGTGCCACACATTCGGACCAATTTTTGCACATCGTCCACCAGCTTTTTCTGCTCTCCGATGATCGCCATGGCGTCCCTGAGGAGACCACTGTCAAGAATCTAACGAAATCAAATCGGACAGACGTTTAATGACCGGTGAAATAGTCACCCAAAAGATCGCCTTTTTTGGGTCCACCATTTCGTGAATATACAGGGTGTCCCAAAATTCGTGTACTTCCCGGAAATGGGAGGTTCCTTGGGTCATTTGAAGCGACATTTTCCTTTACAAAAATGACGTCGGCGGCTTTGTTTAGGAGTTATTAACAAGAAACACGGACCAATCAGAACGCGGTTACAGCGGATTGATTCTGGCTCGGCCAATGGCGCCGCCACGCTAAGCGGGACCTGTCGCTGAGTCGGACTCCGTTTGCTCTAGCCGCGCTCTGATTGGTCTGTGTTTTTTGTTAATAACTCCTAAACAAAGCCGCTGGCGTCATTTTTGTAAAGGAAAATGTCACTTCAAATGACCCAAGGAACCTCCCATATCCGGGAAGTACACGAATTTTGGGACACCCTGTATAGCTAATAGCACGACATTAATCGATTTCAATTTTCAAGCTGAGTGGACAATTAATTTCGGAGATAGTAGGGGTGAAGTTCGTTAGATATGAATTATTTACTAATAACTGGACCTCAGATCTTCGGATATGCAAAGTGAAAATATCGTGCATCGATTGTGGGAACCAGTAGGTAAATAAAAATTCATTTCACTCCGTAATAGTCTTTTTACGTTGGGAACAACGTAACAATATTCTTAGATTTTTTTATATTTTTCACTGTTTTATATTTCATCCAGTTATTTTCTTCCTTAAATGCATAAAGATCTAAAGTCTACTAATATTAATAAAAATATTATATTAATACTTTTTAAAAATTTTCACTGTTTTAAATTGCAGTAGTGCTTGCTGTGTATTGAACATCAAAATATGGTGCCATATGGTAAAATTTATACGAGGAGTACCAAAAATCATGGTGCAAGTGCCCGACTAGGCAAGTAAAACAAGTATAATAACTTTCCTGAGAAAATCATATAAGATCCGTCAGGTTCGCGTGCTGTAGTTTACACAGGAAGTAGAATAGGCTGGCTATGGTAAGACGTGACAGCAGGTTTCTATCTAATAGCACGCGTATTCGCTGCATTTACAAACTCGATTTTCTCGAAAACGAGGTTGCGAACAAAACAATGTTAAACTATTTTTTCGATTTAGTTTTGCTTGCAGAACCACCACCCAGCCGTTTGTGTTACGATTTTAAAATTTCACGTAAAGATAAAAAAGGTTGGTGCGAAAAAATGATAAATCGTCTCAAGCATTACCTAAAAGAATGAATTACTATCTATTAAATGACGAAAGAAAGCAATAAATGTTGTTCACTATTTTCAGTATACCAAACGAAAAATCTGGGTCTCATTCCCGAATATAAAGTGAAAAATTTATAATATGGCCGAGAGCGTCCCTGTACGTACGAGATAAAATGATGAAATTTCAAACAGGCAATTTTTTCGGCACCCTTTATTTTTCATCACCATTTCTTTATGAGTATACAGAATAAAATGCGTCATTGTTTTTAACTACGATGACCGCCTCGTCGGCGAAAAGCAATGAACATAACGCATTGTGATCTGCATTTTTAACGGAGAAATTAATTACATTAGAGTTGAACACGCATGGCGGTCAATTACGGTGATACGTACGTCATTAGGGTCACGAGGCGACGCTTCGTCCGGGTTCCCTGTTCGCGCTAAAGTAATTTCCCCGGAAACATGATAGGCCAACCAGGAATGAACGATATTCTTTTTCGAAAATTGCGGCGCGATTTGCCATGGATTCTTGTTTCGTTGCACTGCACGACACATAAACTCTCAACAGCTCCTACGTGACGACACACGTTAACTTGTCGTTTGCAGTTTTATTAATATACCGCGTGAGCCCTCGACTAACAGCGTCTATAACTCTGAATACCGTTGACATAAATGTGCGATACCCCATGCGACGTCGTAATGCAAGAATTTCTTACAAGCATTTTTGAATTGCAAAAATATTGCATAAAACATAAACGAGTAAGTGGATCGCGGATCTTTGTACAAAATAAAAATTGTATGGAACGGGTTTCAAACGACGGGGCAAATTTCAATAAGATGAAAACAATGAATTTTTTAGATCAGTTTAAACTTTTGCTATATATCGATCTTCGTATTTATTCTGTTAATAGTTTGAAAAAGTTGGGAACAACAGTATTGTGTTAAATTCTCGAAATATATCATCATTTCGTATTTAATCTACTCGCTCTTTTATGAACTCGCAAAATCTGGAGTTTCGTAATCGTAAATTTTTATGCAAAATAAAAACCGTCTGCATTCACTGAAAAACACATGAGCTATATATACATTTCGTTTTTAATTAATTTCAGTGAGTTGAAAGTGATACAATGCTGAATTTAGTTTTAATAATTTTCACTATTTTTCAATGTATGCACTTATTTTTGTCATGAATACGTACATATACAATACTTTGCAAAATTTCAGAAAAAAGAATTCAGACAGATCAGATAGAAATGTTGAAAATTACACTGGAAGTGAATTACTGAATTTTATCAATCATGAAATTAGAACGTGTACTAATTCCCAAAAATTTAGTACTGCAAATATTTCACAGAAAAGTTTGAAATTACAAATACAGGATGAACGTACGCCGTTAGCTCGCTGGAAGTAAATTTTCCGAAGTTTTAAGCCGCAGAAAGAATTAATCGCAACAATTGAATTATCGCGTCGCATCGTTCGCTGTAATTCAATTAGCCGAAAGTGTATTTTCTCTTAAACTGCGGCGAATTCACTGGTAAAACGAAAATAGAATTGTCATCATTCGGTCTGCGCAACGTGACCAAATTTTGATCGTATTTTCGTGAGTTCGACGGTACGTGCCGCACGTGCGAGCGTATGTTATCGTCTGCGGTTCCAGAATCTGCTACATCGGTGGCTTGAGCGGATAAATCGCAGTCGGCAATCTGTTCGATACCTTATTTATGAGCGCTGACGTTTAAGAATTCAAGCAGCACTAAAAGCTTTTACGATTACGATAATTTTCGGAGAGAGTGTGGGGGGTCTCGATAAATTCTCGTAACGTGGTCCGGCTACTCTCTCTCTCTCTCTCTCCCTCTTTCAATGTTCCCCGTTTAATTTCGGACCAGGCAAAATGTCGGTGACTTTATATTGTGACTACGTGACGTCGCAAACAAACGGGAATTTACTGTTACGACGTTACCCCTTGTATCTGGAGCGCGTACGAAATTATGGATGCCAAAACGCGATTTTCATAAATTTTCCGCCCGTTAATTACTAGCTTCGATCTTGGCACCGGGAACTAGGCCTTTTCTTCTCCTGACCGGCTTCTTTCCTCTCTGCTCCATTACTCGCCGAGATATAAATCTCGGTTTATTTTCTGCAATTTGCAAAATTACGATTTTTGTTTTCCTACCAGCCTGACCCCAGTGAACGTTTAAGAGAACTGTTTTCGGGAATTGTTTCAAGTATAATTAATAAGTGAAAAAATAACTCTCAGTTTTTACTGATAAAAATTAAAATGTCTAAAAAAAATAATACCTAAATTCTATTAATATTTTACTGTCTGATATCTCACCCCGAATTTTTTTTTATAAATTCCTCTCAATCAAAGTGGGATCGATTGCGATAAACTGTATATTATCAAACAAGAGTTTTTCGATAACACAGTATCGTCCATTGAAAGGATTAATAATACAATCCACCTGTTAAGATCGACAAATTTAAAAGTCGATTAGGAGGGTCTAATCTACTAGCTTTATTAAAATATATTTTATCCAATCACCCTGTCAAGATTTCACAGGTCCCGCGTGAATTGAAAAAGTCGCAGCGCTGTTTCTGTTTCGCATTCAATTACCCCTGAACGTTCATATTCCTACGAATGCTTGGAATCTGCACTTACACCGTGAAAGCCTCCGCGGGGAATCAAAGACGAAGCAAATTGTTCCGTCATATTGCGTCCCGCATTTCTGTCGCGAATTAACAGTCACACGGTTCTGACAAACGTAACCAAAAGATGATTACTGTGTCATAGATCTCTATCGCCAAACTGAATTGCAGCCATTACGATTTTTATCGTGATGGAGCTGAGTAGGTAGAATCAACTTGGTATATGAAATTTAATAATATCTTGAAATATATTTCCCGCAGACTTACATTATCTGCACATCATTTTAAAGGGTCATATTAATCTTTTAGTTAATAGGAATTAATTTAGCAGCGCAAGGTTTGATTAATTTCTACAACTCTTACAAACATTTGTTAACTAACTTTGCGCTGCTAAATTAATTCCTATTATCTTAAAATTTCGATCGAGATAAAAATTACTTAATCTTTTAGTGTACGATTTATATACTGAAGATGTTACAAATCCTCATTTTTGTTTATTGGTTAATTAATATACAGTAAAGTAATTTAAAATCATTCGAGATTATAAATAACATAAAGTTCCAGCTACTTTTGTTATAGATGAAAGAAATCCACGGTTTAGTTATTGAAAATAACTTAAAACATTTTTCTTTGTGCTCTCCAGGATTCGGACCCCTTATGATCTAATTAAAAGCAATATCTAGCGATTATTTTATAATTTCATGGAAAACTTAATTTAGTCTTCGTGATTTAAAAAAAAGAAAATTTTAAACGAGAGGCGCAAAAGACAAACCATTCGCTCCGACAATTGATTGACGGTGACACACAAAAAACTCGTCCAAATTGTTGAAGGGTGAGATCAAACGATGTGCCGGTTGCGTCCACATTCGGGACAGTTAACACTCGACACGTTATTTCTGTGCAAATGGTTAATAACTTTTTAATATATTACATTACAATTTCGAATATTTTATATTGCAACTTCGAATTGTGTATAATGCAGCTGGAAATTATTAATTGTTAATTACTATCTAATAATGAATATACCTGTCAATGTTAATTATGTGTTTTCTTGGATCAGTGAAAAAGTATTAAGGCTTCTGGAATTTTTTAATCGAAAGACTTCATAAAATTAAAAGCAATCAGAAAGCATTTCACGTGACTTTACTTACTACTTAATGCAGGTTGTGCAAATTAATCTATCAAATTTACTCAAATAAATGTAAACACGAAATTCATCCTGTTTCAAACTCGTGCAAAAATAGATTTTTATGTGCATTTGATCGAGCAGAAATAAGATGGTTCCAGTGAATCCATTTTAAAAGAAGAAGTCGACGTTGTTTCTGATGTCATCGGCTCATGTATTTTTGAGTGAAGAACTTTCAGTGTCCGTCGACGGAAAGTTAAAGTTGGCAACAAATTGATTCGTCGAAGAACCTTAAAAGGCGGTTAGAAGTGTCTGAAAGCGACGCAACACCTACGAAATAATTCAGCCGAGTGATACGTGCCAGATGAAGTCGCCTTTATCAATAAATCATGTTGTTGATACTCTTAATTGGTGACCCGGCCACTCGGATTAAACGACTTTCGTTCCACTTTTATTCGCTCGCAGACAGTCGAACGCTTGACGATGCTGTCCAAAGCGTACCACCGGATTCGTTAATTAACCCACCAGCTACGTTGCTAACTACGAATACGCTGAGTGTAAAAGAATTAGCGAACCTCTGCAAATATTGATTTTGGACAATTGGTCGCGTGATGAAATTTCAAAAAGTCACAAACTAAAATAAAAATAAAAGAGATGTTGTGACAGAAGCTTATATAGTTAATGCGCCAATATTTAATAATGCGCCAGACTTAATGCGTCTCTTAGTGAGTCTTTTTAGTGAGATTTTACTCATAATGAGTAAGTAAGAATTATTTTTCATTAATCAATTTGAAAGCAATAGAATATTCTCAATGAAAGAAATAGAAAATGTTTTGAGGGTTAATGGACGTCATAATTATTTTTCTACACCGAAAATTAACTTAATTACATTTATTCATTTACCCTTTAAAGTTAGTTGTTTATATAATTACATATCTAAGATACTCGTTCGTTAAGTGAGAAATGTTTATAAAATCTCGGTAAATATATTTTTATTAAATTGAATAAAATAAATAACCGACGTACACGAGTAAATATAAAACAGCATTAAGTAAATATTAAATAATTTGTAGATTACTTCTTAATCAACTATTACATAACAGACACCACGTATGCTAATTACAATTCATGCAAATAAGCTTGGTCGCGTCGGTATTAACGGAAACAAAACGCAACCGAGTTCGCCATCTTGCTACGGCGAAATGTTGGAAAAAGTGCGGCCAGCAGTTTTCAAACAATACCGCTACAACACAATGCTATTAAAAAGGCATTATAATAAACGTTGAGAGCAGAGAACGCAGACGCGCTGTCCATTGTCGAGTGTACCAATTAAAATATCCACGGCCAAGCTTCTTTAATGAAGGGTGGAGCGAAATTTATGAAAAAAATTTGTCGCAGAACGACATTCGGCGCGTAAATTAAATGTTCTATGTTTGGTTACAGTTGAACGTTCTTTTTCACAAAATGGTATTCACACGAAAAATTTGTATAAATGGTGCCGTAAGTTGTAATATGTGAGTTTTATAGTTATTTTTTTCTGAGCGTTCCGTATCGGAAATAATGGAACGATATAGCGGTGCTTGCAGAATTAGGCAGCCGGATATTTGGTCTGTCGAATCTCTGGCAGCAGCCATACAGAATGCATGGGGTGCAAAAACGCAATCACTAGCATTTTCTGAATGAAAATGCTCCCCGATGAGACCGTTGTTGGCCGTTTTCCGGCCGGAACAAACGACCCTAAACACATTAGGGTTGTTTCGCTTGTCCTGATACGACAGTTCGATCGCTACTAATCGAATTTTCCATCGCCTCCTGTGACTCATCGTTGTGAAATGTTTGCATGCGTTAAGCTATGCTATACTATAGAACACTTCCTCAAACAATTAATTTTTAATTTAGAGTCTATATGCAATGAATTTTAATTATTTAGCACGAAATATTCATGTTTTCGGTGAACAAAGAAATTGAACAAATGAAACCATTTTCTACGTATTTATCAAGACAAAGTCCCAAAGTTTAAAGTTTGAAAAATTACCAAAACATTTATAGAAAGACGAAAGCAAATTTAAGTTTCACATGAATGAGTGAAACGTAAAACAGTAAAAGCATGTAGACGTTATTTTTAAGTAATTCGAATTATTCACACAAGAAATAAATATCGATCTAGCTCCATTCGCTTACAAATGACGAACACTTTATTTCACCAAAAGATCGGCTGTTCACGGCTTTGCAGGATAAACAATTCAGTGGTTCGCATAAATATTTTCCGAAAACATGGTCTCTCTGATTCAGTTTTGCTCCCCACGGTACAGACACATATCGTACCTGCAGCTAATTTATTTTTTATATAAATCCTGAACCCGAAACTCCTCAAATGCAACCGGACATGTAGCAGACGCATACGAGACAACCCTTGAAGCGAAGCACGTCAGCATCCCAGTTTCATAAAGAGAATCCCGCAAGAACCACCGCAGCAGGCCAATACACGTCCTCGAATCCGTCGGCCCTAACACTACGTCGCATAATTTCCATTCGCGAAAAGATAAGCTAAATCTCATCAGAACCGCATGGTCCAGAGGAGGAAGGGAAGGAGGGGCGTAGGACGGTTAAGAGGAACGAGTAGGTTAGGGGGGTAGCTAACCGTGAACGGGTGTGTGTCTACGAGCCAGGATTTCATTTCGCACGACCGACTTCCGGGGGCGGTCGTAGCCGCATGTCAGTGACTCGATATTAGGTCACCGTCACAAACACTCTTCTCGAGGCGGGACGTATCGTGTGCAGGCGCATATAAAGGAGATATTCGATTAATATGGCATAAATATCGTTTGGAGCACAGCCCGGGTGTCTTGGACCAGAGGGGGATTGGTGGCGGAAGGATCCGCCGCTTAATGCATGACAAAATGAGTTTACATTCGCGACCGGGAAGTTGCGAGGAGAGGGGAGGAGGGGGTCGTTTTGATGGCGCAGTAGTACAGAAAGTAGAGTGGAGTACCAGGTGGTAGGGGTGTAGATGCATGTGGGGGTGTAGGGGTTGAAGAGGGCGAAAGGGAGGGAAAGTACGAGTGTTGGGGGGTTCGACTGCATAGGAAACTTGGAACCAGGCCAAAGGCAATATGCATTAGCCGACGCGTATTTTGAAATTCAAGCCAAAGCAGATTAAATTCTATTCCTGGCCCTGCCTCGTTTCGGCCCGAGCTGGGCCTCGTCTACCCCCACCATCGGTCCGTCTCTTTCGGCCGCCATCCTACCGTCCTGTTTGCGGATACATAATGAACACCGACCCTGTGTTACGTCGATGTCTGAACTTTTATAGCGTTACGATTGCCTTGCTAATCGATATGCGGTCACCCAAATCTGTCCGAGAGGCTGTGCTTCGTTGTACCTTGTCCGCTGGCCGTTCAACGCCGCCGCGCCGCTGTATAGTATACATAAACGCTCACTCTTGCTCGAGCCCCCGTGTGGTCAACGAAAATTCAATTTTTTCCTGGCTAATATTAGAACCCCTTTCCGTTACAACCTAGTTTTACACGTGGTCGAGAAACCGTTCTCTCTCTCTCTCTCTCTTCTTTTTTCTTTTTCAAAGAGAGGGTGGAGGATTTGACATTGGTTTGGACCACTGGATTGGTACGTCGTACAGGCGTTTCATTTCATTTGATGTTCTACCATTGTAAACTTGAGGGACACATTAACCCTTAACATTCGAGGGGTGACTCGGAGTCACCACTAAAAATTGCCGTACCATTATTTAGAATTTTGCTTAGATTATTAAATATGTTGATATCTAATCAATTACTAAATAAGTATCGTATAAGGTGTTAGATCAATTTCGAATTATTCTAGGTCGAAAGAAATGTTTCATTTTCAAGTTAAAATATCTCCGACTGCTAAGGGTTGAATTGCAGAGACGAGGGACGAACGAGGGTTATACATTTTCTATTAGATTAGATGTTTGTAATTTCTCTCGATTTTGTAAGTTCGTCTAGACCGTGAAATCATGGTCCTACCGTTCATCATCGTTAGCAGCAAAACACGGCAGCGAGCTTCCTCCACGTTGTTCGCAAGCTGTCCGCGCACGACGCGGCGGCGTGTTTACAGTTTCGGTAACTCGACAGCCAGATAGGGGAGTTGCCGAAATTTTCGCTCATCAAACGGCTCTGTACACGTGCCGAAATGTAAATAGCGTTTAGTCGCACGAGGACGCTAATGTCTGGCAACACTTGAATTACCCATTTCCGACGGAATGCGGCCAGGATCGGAGTCGCAACCAAAAGGTAAGGGAGGAACGGGTCGTGTTTCGGGCCGTTGCGGCCACGGCCGTATTCACGCTTAAATCAGTTTGGCCGGATGGGGCTTGCATGACTTTCCAGTAATTAGGTATTGAGAGATCGTTTCCAGAACGCCGGACAATATATCGGTAACTGCTGGCGGAAAGTGTGATTTGCTAGTATGCAATCCGAAACGGGACACCGGGCCTCTATCCATCGGGTAACCCGCACCCCCTCCCTCCCCCGCGTGTCCCTTCCCATTCGACGAAGATTAAGTGGTTTTCAAGCCCTCCGGGCGTGAACGCTGCCACAGATATCGTAGATACGTACAATCGAGCAGGTGGAATTCACTCCGCGCATCGTGAATGCGGTATGCATATACATACACATAGATACACACGGCTCTAGATAAATTATTGCTGATCCAAGAACCAACCGCACACGTGCGACAGACCTGGACTAGGATTTTTCGCGTTTGCTGCGTGACACCGTTACCGGAAAATCTGGGATTATGGACCTTCTTCTAAGCTCTAATGACGATCGATTCACCCCATTGATACATACCTGGTTTACGAAGCACTAAAAATTACTATTTTACATTAGATTTGCAAACAGATTTGGATAGACACACACACATTCTTTTTTTTAAAATAAGAGTTTTATGTCGCTTCAACTGCATGGTTATTAGCGACGAACAGATGTATCATTATAGTATAACGTCCTGGATTTTCTATCCCTTAATAAATTCCAGTAGGTCTTGTATTTTGTCTTCGTCAAGATTCTCTTTCAGTGTACTTATTTTGCATCTTTCTCGTAATGTATTATATTTTGGGCAAGTTAATATCAGGTGGTCAATAGATTAGAGCTCGGATTTTTACCCGGGTACCCGAGTACCCATGAGATAGCCGAGTATCCAGGTACCCAGGTATCTCATAAGACATAAATCATAAATGATTTTGTGCAATTGAAAACAATAACGAAATTAAAAGAACGTTGATATATTAATTTAAATTTATTAAAATCGTTCGAAAGAATAAGTAATCGTAGTATATCGTCTGCTTTTTCCTATTGATGCAAACGATTTTTATTTTGCATAAAGATCCGCAGTGTATTCATGAGATACCCGGGTACCCGGGTAATGCTGTTTACCCGAGTAATTTTTGTTTACCGGAGTATCTCACTCATAAGTCACAGCTCTACAATAGATGTAGGTATGTTGCACGTTTCACATATTGGTACTAGATTCTTTTACATCAGGAACGAGTGTGTTCCCTTAGTGTGGGCTATTCTGATTCTGGATAGGGTAATTTGGTCCCTTCTTTTCAGGACACGCTTTACTTCTTTGTTTTCAACAAAGGAGTCATAGATATTTTTGGAATGAGGCCAGTTGTTTCCATTACTGATCCCATTGGAGCATCAGATATCTTTTGGTTTCTTTAATCTTCTCTTCCATGGAATGACTGTCCATGGTTGGGGAATTAGCCGCTTGTTTAGCGACCTTATCAGCTTCTTCGTTTCCCGTTTCCCAGCATGCCCCGGTATCCATACGAGTGTTACCCTCCCACCATTGTTGGTGATTTCGTGATATTTTTGGAATATTTGCAAGATGGTATTATTGTTGTGAAGTTATTTAGTTTTTGTAGTGCAGTAATTGCACTTTTGGAGTCGAAAAGGATGATCGTTTGTCTATATGCGTTTTCGTATGCAATTTCAATGGCATGATTGATAGCTATGAGTTTCGCTGTATATATTGACGTGCTGTTTGATTTGTAACTATGAGTAGCATATGGAGTAATAATAGTAGCATATCCAGTACACGTTTCAGTTTTCGATCCATCTGTGTAAATTTGAGTATAGTCCTTATACTTTTCGAGAATTTCCATTGATAGCTTTCTATATACTTCTGGATTTGTGTCCTCTTTTCTGTACAAACACTGTAATGCATAGTTAACACATTCTTGTTACTGCTAAATACATCCAGAAACAATTATTCAACTAATTTATTTCTTCATTCTTTCAATAATAATAAAATGATATGTTGGAACATAATTCAGATGTGAAACCTTTATTGGTATTCACAAAACTATTATTAAATCGTGATAGTATCTCGCACAAATATGGCACGAAATCAACAGCGCAATTATTACAGTGATTCATATCGCGAAACGAATGATTTCCAATGTCTTCGGGAGTAGTATAGGGTCAAAAAGTAAATCATAGAGAATACTGAGGTAAAGTAATGAAGGAGGAGATGGAGTGGCTTGTTTTCGAACGGATACGGAATAGGGGAAGACAGCGCAGCGGCTGCGGGTGTTTACGTAGATATTGAAAACGTATTGTTTTCAGAGAATAGACGATAGTGATTCCGCAATACGTCGGAAAATGCGGTCGCTAGTGCGCAATTTCAGATCTGACCACGTACAATGCTGCACCACAAGAGCTATACATTACTGAATAGGATAGGACACCGAATATTTGGAACTGTTATCGAAATTAGTGCTTTCGGTGCTTGTCATTCGGTGGGTACTAGGAAAATCCATTACGAGTTCCGCACCAATAATACCAATAAATCGAATCATTTCGTGGAACTTGTAATTACAAATCAATTGAAATCATACGTATTTTCTTTCCGTGTTCATTCAATTTTGTCAAAAGTTTTTCGATTCTTTTCTGGCTACTGGAAATGCACATGAAATATAAACATTTTAAATTAACCCTTTGCATTAAGATGTCCCAATAATTTCATTCCCAATATTCGCCATAAAACCACCTGAATTCTTTTTCAATATTATTGTCAACAACTACTCTGGATTCATTTTTTCTAGAAACTTCTTGTTCGCTCCAACAACTGTACTGCAACATAGTAACATTTAAAAAATTATAACCTTTCGCATAACTACTTCGACTAATATAAATGCCATGTGTTGCTAGAACAAATTCAAAATATTCTAAATGTTCTGAAAATGTTTAGAAACTGAGATCCATTAAATATCTTAAATTGGTTTACATTGGTTAAATGCATAAAGTATGACGAATGAAACTTTTCCGACCCAATATAAAAATTGGGAATTACTGTTAAAAGGTTAAAGAAGAGAAGAAATTTTTATACAGCACCTGTTTCTTGCAATTGATACAGAAAATTTTTATTTTGCATAAAGATTCCGTTCAATGATCAGAACTGAATGAGATATTTAGGTGGGCCACCCTTAGGCGACATAGGGGTTATCAATAAGCAACCTTTTACCTTTGGCCCTCCGGTAGACAATGTCATATCGAGGACAAGATTTCTACCGTTGCACTATGATGTTGCACTTGAATGTAAAAAAAATGATAGTGTGCTAGGTCGTTGAATTCGTTTCGACACAAGCGATAATATTATAAAGTCAGAAATATGTAGTAACATTTAAAAAATTGTCGTCATTTCCATTTTTATAAATAAAATTTTTGTTTAAACATTTGTTGGAAACATTTCTTTGTAAGATCGTAGGAAATGTCTTAAAAATCGTGTTAACAATACTATTCTGCCACAGGAATAACAAAAGTAACAATACTAACACAAATAAGATAAATACATAAGTAAAATTATTAATGTATTAACGTATATTATATATACTATATGCATTATTTATTCATAAACTATAAAAATATCTAAAACATAAATACGAATGATATAAACAATAACCTGCAAGCGAAGGCGTTCGGAACGCTTGAAACTCCCGGTGACTATTTATTAAAATCGTTGTACAACTAAAACGGGCAGACGAGGGCAGTTGAAACTTTATACACTATATTCAGAAATATCTACAGTTTCATTTGCAAAAGGTTCCACTTATACCAATTTGTGCCGTTTATGTAAAATCTTTCTCAAAGTTTGCAGTGTTTAAACCTGTCACTATTTGTTTATGGGTAAAACGATGCTAACAGTATTACACGCCTAAATTATACCTACTGACACATACGAAATTATCATTTAAACTTGTATTTTGATAGCCTATAATGACTATTTTAAACGTTTTATTTAATCTGAATTTTACAAAGTTTGTTTTCAAAACGTTACATCTCGGCAATGAATAATCATTTGGATTTGCAAGCTTTGATGAGTTCTTATTCTGTTCCAAAAAAACTTTTTTCAGAATCTTAATCCTGAAAAGTTGAAATTGACCAAGCGTGTTTCCAGACCACAGTGCGTTGTTCCGAAGAGACTGGGATATATTGACATTCTGCATATCTGCAACGAGCTATCCGGAAGAGCGAAAGATTCTCGTGACTAGAGGGTTTAATGGTGAGACAGAAGTGGAAAGTAGTTTGGCCGAGGGTACAAAGCGATTTTTCACTTCGAACGACGGGAAAATCTCGGTTGATACGCCGAATCCGTGAACATTTTCGAGAACTATCCGGGCAGCCGTGGCTTTGCCAAATGTCGTGTAATAATGGAGTTATATTTGCGGAGCCAGTTGCGCACGGTGGAGTTTGAAATCGACAATGGTGTCTCGGTTCAAGCAGCTATTTAATTCAAAATGATGTTCTCGAACTGCAAGGAATCCTTCGCTGGGTATAAGGGATCCAAACGATTCTTAAACGTTCCACGTGGGAATTTAGTGTTCCATATGCGACGCCCTAAGACACATTAACTGTGTGTGCATGTTAAACAGAGCCTTACAAATTGCTTTCAATTCAACCGTTATAGACTGTTGCCTAATTTCTGTCGGAGTTCGGCCATGTACATTGCATACACTAGAAGTTATTAAACGTATTATTCTATCGTTAGTTATCTGTACGGAATGATTTACTTTCGAAATATATTTTTAAATATTGCAAGTTTTTCAACACGGACATGCATGCAAGTGAGACAGGAATTGTCATCATTAAATCCTTACGTAAGATTTAAATGTTCTATATTAATTACAAGAAACGTGAGTGAAATACAAATTTATTTTAGCTCTCAATAGTTTTAATAAATTGCGAATGGTATTATAAATATTTATAAATTCTCCTTATGTATTTAGAGTTTAATGTTTCAACTACAAATTTTTTCTTGTAAGTGCATAAAATCAGTATACATTGACATACATCATACATTGCCAAACTTGGAAACATCATTAATTAACACTTTACTTACCGGAAAACTGTGAATAGGATTTTTAATAGTTGTGCTGTAACAAAAGAAAGCACAGAAATTTTCTTTTACATTGCAATCTTAAACGAAACTCTAAGATGACGTTATTGAGGGTGACTCGGGTGTTAGTTCACAATAAAAATTGCTGTTGCTATTGAAGGTTCCATTAAAAATATGTGTAATAATTTAATGCGTTAATAATTCGCTATAAATAGGATTCTGCAAATCCTTCAACGAATCCGAAATTGGGAAAACTCTCGATCCGTTGAATTCCTTAGTTTCCCGAAGTTGATTTGCAGAGGTATCCGGTCGGTTAAACCGGGGACGCATCGAACGTGGAGGATCTTCTCTGGGCTAGCTGCGGTGCAAACTGGCCGTGCAAAAGCGATCGCTCGTTTCCGTTGAAATGTTGTTCCGTTTACGAGGCCGGTTGATCTTTTTCAAGGTACCCAGCGATTGCGAAAACTTTGTATAATGCCGCAGCACAAAGGACCGAATTTCAAGCCCCCCGGAATTCATCGGACCCCCTTCCTCCTTTCCCACCGCTGCACCGGTTTTTCCTATCCACGTGTACCTATAACCCCGATCGCGGAAGTGGCCCTCTTGCCTTTCGATTTTCTGGCTTCCTGTGTGCCCCACTGGCATGGATGTGTTGGAAAGGGTTTGAAGGCCGATGAACCGAAACTATTTACCTGGTCGGACTTGGCTCGTGCAAACACGAACCGCCCCACAGGATGCAGCGCGCATTTATCTACATGTGTATATGCGACGAAGAGAGCGAGAGAGATGGCTGTCGATCGTCGAAATGACGGTAGCCGCCCGCTGGCACGAACAGTCCGGACGATACTTATGAAATGAAGCTTTTTCAAGACGCGAACGGGGGCGTATCGAATCCGCATCAGAGGTTATTGGAGCGGCGTCGTTTGAACGGCAGCTTCTGTAAATTGTTAATTCGCTTCGGTGTGTTGCGGTTCTTGCTCGAGGAATTGGATCGGTTGCAAATTGAGATAACGGCAACGATATTGTTTGCCGAACAACGAACGTCTGAAACCGAACGCTTCCTATTCTGCCCATGTACCCTAGCAAACAGCCACACTCCGGAAATCGTTTAATACCTTCTGATTGAATAACGTAGATTGAAGTGTTAACACACCGAAGTAGAAAAACAAGGCTCCGAGCGAGGCCTTATATTTTTATCTTGAGCCAGTCCACACACCGTTCGGAGTTGTATTTCATTCCACCTCTTGACCAAATACAGTTGAATGTAACTCACGTAGCGTTCAGTGTGTTAGCACGATCGTGACACCAGCGTCATGTAAATGAGCCGCTCATTTGCCTAATCGAATAAGTCTATAATGTAAAAAGTAGAGGAAGTAGATGAAATGGTGTACATTGAGAGTAGAGGGTCATTGAACTCGCTGTTATTTCGGACAGAAATATGTGGAATTAACAAATTCAAATTTCTGTTAACAGTTTTCATCAGCCGAATAAGTCGACTAGGGTGTAATCTCATGTCATCAGTTTCTTGATAAAAAAGTTGAATGTTAAAGTGGATTTTATGAATTCTTATTCGCGGCACAAAAGTTCGATCATTTACAACAACAAATAGCTATTTTTGTAGGAATACTAAACGTTATTATACTAGTTACTGATGTGTGGGCTAGATCTAGCAGGGCCCGCTAGATAGCCTTACTGATGAGTCCTCTGGCGGGTCGAGGACGAAACACCTCCTTTCTTTTCCTCGTATTAACACATTTTAATAGCTAACGTGGTTCTCGAACCTGAAGATTCAAATCCGAATCCAGCGTTTAGTATTCTTACAAAAATAGCTATTTGTTGTTGTAAATGATCGAACCTTCGCGCCCCGAATAAAAATTCATAATATCCTGAAGATAAATTACGATCGAAAACTAATTAATTAATTAGTTGAAGTGGATTTTTTTGATTTACAGTATAGTAATTTTTAGTGATGCCTCGAATGAGACAGTCAAGCGGAAAAAGTTTGTAAATTATGGTGGTTGACGAGCATTATCATGATTTTTAGTATTTATGTTAATGGAACAATGTCTGTTTGCCTAAAGTATAGGTAATTTCGAAAATTTTCGGATCCCGATCCCCTGTTGTAACAACGATACAGGTGCACTAAAATGCATCACGTAAAACTCTTATACAACCCATAGAACATAAAACGCAACCCATCCGACACGTTAATGGAAGGTTAACTCGGCATGTAAATTAACAATTATAACTTCGAAGAACCCCGCAGTTTGTCCACCATGGACACCCCGGTCGCAAACTGAATTTATGCATTTTTTTTTACTGTACATATTCCTTGTCATGAATTTCATTAACGTAAAATTTCAAATTTTTGTTGAATTATACTTCTGAACTGCACAGTGGCACGAGAAAAAGCAAATGGCCGATAAGAAAATCCTCGTTTACGTATACTTGGGTGAACTTCTCGGAGAGCCATAAACATGCGAGAAGACTAGTTTACAACCCAATATAAAATGTAAAACATAGAAACATTCCTTTTTTTATTGGATTCGAGATTGGACGTGTAATAAATATTCAAACTAAATTCTTTGTATTACCTTCGAAACGACATACAAGCTAGATTTTTATCTACAGTTTTAAATAATAATGAAGTGCTCGATGAGGTTACTCACCTTAGTTGAAAGGCAGAATATTCGCCGAGGCATTAGATTATCAGGTACTCCAGTTTGCCAGAAGTTCGTCGCTGCTTCTGACTCACAAATTGCTAATCATCACTGCAAATCTAACTTGATTTCATGTTTACGGAAGCTAATAATTTTCTTGCAAATGCTGCTCCCATACGTACGTAATCAGGCCACATCATTAGTCTAAACAAATACTTTAGTGGAAATCGTAATGAAATGTGTATCCAAAGGATATTGAAAATCATGATTGTAGAGTGGACACATAGAATTACAATTTTATTTTGTAATTGGATAAAGGCTTATGAATACACTTTACAAATACCTCGCTCACTTAATGCTAAACTGCTTGGCGGTAATAATTTTCTCACCTAATGCAGACATAGAGCTCTTTTATTTTTAATGAAGTCCTTAGCCATGAATAAATTACAATTATTAATATATATCGCGCTTTTTTTTGCAATGAAGTCGTTTCCCTTTTATTAAACTGAAAATTTTATGCATGTATGAGAAAAATGTGAGGTGCAATTTAAAACATTGAAGAGATTAATTGATTTTAAGAATGTTAACATATTATATTATAGGACGAAACATCTCCTTTCTTTTCCTCCTATTAAACATTTTTAATAGCTAACGTGGTTCTTGAACCGGATGATTCATACCCGAATCCAGCGTTTAGTATTCCTACAATATAGTTATTTGTTGTGTAGAAAAATGATCGAACTTTGCGCCGAGAATAAAATTCGTAATATCTTTCAGATCAATTACGATCGATAAACTAACTAATTTAATATATTATATTCATTCCATTAAAATTATTAATAAAGAATATAAATTTATATTTAACTCCTTTTATATTATAATACTAGGCCAACCAGAAAATAAAGAGTCTAGTAGCCCATGAATTACCAGTAGGATTAGTCGTTTCGAACTAGTATTATATTATCAAAATATTGCCTCTTAGCAGCTAGTATTCCTCCAGAAACTCTCTCTGGCACAGTCACGCGCCCAGATAAGCTAGCACCAGTGTCAAGGAATTCGGAAACTTGCACAAGGACCGAAAGCACAACAGTGATGATCTCTTGGATCTGGCGGACGAAACTCGTGCATGTACGCGCAATAG
Source organism: Lasioglossum vierecki (assembly GCA_028455595.1). Classification (NCBI taxonomy): domain Eukaryota; kingdom Metazoa; phylum Arthropoda; class Insecta; order Hymenoptera; family Halictidae; genus Lasioglossum; species Lasioglossum vierecki. The sequence continues at coordinate 22,946,830 of CM052337.1, forward strand.
GTGTTAATTTAGCATATGAAAAGCCGGCGGCATTCCATACATAAATCCTTAAGTCCTGCAGGTTCTCGATCCATGGGAAACATTAGCAGTGGCGCAGCATTTATTGTTAAACGTAAATCGATACTAATTCAGCGGCGGTGGTCGACGAGCATAAATACCGTCGGTGGCCGAGATACTCCGGGCACGTCGACATGTACGCAAACATTATCATCCTTGGTGGTTCCGCGAGGCTCCCGATGGAAATTTAATTTTCGTCGTCAAAGGGCGACGCGTCGCTTATGCGAATTTCGCATGCGGCAGGAAGAAACGTGCGGGGAACGTGATGTGCAGCATGGTGTGAAAGGGTGGGAAACACCCACACCCTCCCTCCCCTTTCTGACTGGTTGGATGTGGATGGTTCGATGTGGATGGTGGTCGTGTTGGTGGGTGTGGCAGGGCAGCAGGCCGAGCACGAGGTGGTACAGAGAGGGTGGATTCAAAAAGAATGAAATAACGGATTGGGTTGCGGCCAACTGGCCGGCTTCCAACCAATCCTTAGTCGCCTGGATGCCGGAGTATATTATGTATACCATTCACCGGCCTTATATCCGTTGCCCCGTGGAATCGTCCCGATGCATCCCATTCAAAATCATATTTTCCCTGTGCGTTGTCCTTAAAGGAACCAGGCGAGTGCGCGAAACAATAATTGAGGGATGAATGTGTCGCCCAGGCCCGACCCGACCCGGCCCCCGACCCGTTCATTAACAGATACTCGACCGATTCGAGCCGCGGTCGGACCGGATTCACGGCGAAAAATTTCACGCTCGACTCGCTCGCAATTATCTGGATAAACAGTGAGCGAGGACCGACAGCATTTTTCGAGGCGTGATGAAATTATTAAGTAAATCGGGGCAACGCTTCGGAATCCGCCCCCGTTCCGTTCGCCGATTTCTGTGTATCCACGAGGAAAGTTCAGTCGTTCGACGGATTCTGCTCCGTTTCGCTGCTAATCGCGCTCGCCTACGTTTCGAGCACCCGAATAATTAGATTCGGGAGCTGTCTCCTTCTCGATTGCACTTGCGAGGGATGTGCACTGCCGCTCAAAAGTATGTGAATATTGACAATCGCATAAAACTGTAAGCTGCATCCAGTTTCATTGGAATTCACTCGGTTAAGTGTCCGCGATCGGTCCCTACTCTTATGCGATCACTTACAAGCAGCGCGCGCGACCTCCGGGTCACCGATTTAGCTTACGAGATATTAACAATTAAAAGTTTCATTGCCACTCGAAATAGTGTTGTGTGAAATTGTAGCGTGTGAGTCGTAAGTTCAAATCTCAATTTTCTTTTTTAAATGAGTCACATTTTATATATGAAAACATGTTGTACTGCAATTTGCAAACCAGTTGGTATTACATTATTTTCTAGGATAAATTGTTGATACAATATTTTTGTATATATATTTTTTTAAACAAACAAGCTTATATAATCGTGCAGTGAGTTCGAAAAATTATATAATGGATGAGAAAGATTAATTTCCTGCAATTATTTTATATGCATTAGTTCTCCATCCAATTATTGACCAGTTTCATTATTGACCAAACACCGTGTTCACGTTGTCATTTAATGTTTATTGAATGGCGCATCATGATGTTCGTCTTTCTAGTGATATAAAACGAATGTTCTTTTTATATATTCAACGAAAACAAGTATTTAAAATCACATTGATTGGCATTGACTCCGATGCAATATTGATCCTTTAGTTCGAATCCTTAAAATTTAACCAGTATATTTAGCCGTGACTGTAGTTGCAGGATATTCAAAATAAAGGAAAGAGTAGAGCAATTGTCCTGGTTGATTTTCCAATAGTCCGCAATTTGCTGTCGCCGTGGATAAACGAAGCAAGTTGTAACAGAGGAGGGAACCAAATGTGCAAGTTAGACGGTTCCCAATTCAATCCTCCGCATTCCTCCTAATGACTGCTACGGCTTAAAGCTTTAAATTGCCCTTAGCCGACCTACCAAACAGGATTTGCCGATGTTTAGATCACCGCCTCCCTCTCAAAGCGTTCGGAGGTACCCTAATACCACGATTTTGAATGAGTCTATCAGGCTGCAAGGCTGATTACGTGAACCATTGATATCGGACGCTATAATTAATCTACGTAAGCCAAATTAAGCGTTACAAACTGGTTCCTTGGAAATTACTAAAGATCATTACTTTTTGTGACTCCTCTCTACTATACTTGCAAAATAAATCTTCGTATTGTTTTCAAACATTTTTCCTATTTGCTTGTTTACAATTAAATTCAAACATAATTACATAGAAATCTGTTGCCATTTAAGTCATCATTATTAAATTCATTTCTAGTTAATCGTTTAATAATTTTACTATTAAAAGATCGACGATTTCATAAGAGTTTTCAAACATTTTTTCCATTTGCTTGTTGACAATTAAATTCAAACATAATTACATAGAAATCTGTTGCCATTTAAGTGGTCATTATTGAAATCATTTCTAGTTATTCTTTTAATAATTTTACTATTAAAAGATTGATGATTCCATAAGAGTTATATTATGTTACTGCAATGGAATTTTTAATCAACAGCATACCACGATCGTCAACAAGTTATTGTCTCGGTACACCAAAGAGGGATAATTGAGAAATTAGAAAATTTCTGATTGAAAGGAATGCTTGTTCGTTCGAAGGAAACCAGAAGAATGTGAGCAGAGAATTTCTGTCGCAAGCACGGTACACAAAGGATCTGCTGAATTTCGTCCGAACCTGTGCACTAAGCTTTACAGAAAAGCTAGGAAGGGATCTTTCAATGACATCATTCTGCAGAATCGATCTTTTAGATTTCGTTACTCTGTAACTTGTTAATTTTTTACAAGATCAACAACATCAGTGATAAAATAGTACTAATTTCTGAATTAATTACCACAATTTAATAATTTGGGTTATGCTTTGCTAAAATACTTATAATGACAAACTGACAGATTAATAAAATTGTGGATGAATAATAAATGTAAAGGGCAAATCAGACAAATTTTACGAAATGAAGCAAAATAAATTGGATGTTGTATGGCAACTTGTAACAAATAATGGAATGCAAAAACTAGATGAGTTAGCATAAATTACATAGAAGGTTACAGGAAAGGAAGACTCCAAGGAAATGCTAGTTGATTCATCAACGTCATTTTTAGTTGGTGGCCCCATCCATCTACTTTATGCGTCCCAAGAACAGAGTTATAGTGTCTAACAAATGACAGAGTCCTTAATGATGACACGATAAGTCCCTGTAGAATTTAACTCTGATCTTTATCCGCAAGTTTCGTGGTAATAGAATGCAACAAAAATTATCAAGCAACTGGTGTCAAGCTACAAAGAAGCTCCATTGAATTTCTATAATTAACTATACTGATGCTGAGTTGATATAGTTAATCACAAGTCGGTAATTTGTTATTTCATCGAAGCTTCTTGGCAATGGAACTTATCTCAGTGTTTGTTTAAAAAAAATGCATCAATAAATCAAAATAATTGGTGGGAAATCTTACAATAATAAATCGGTGTAGAATAGAACACAGTGTCTGCTCTTAGTTCGGAACAGGAGGTGCAGATATATTATTTCCGATGTCTACGATTTATCGTGTGAACGTAGTGGCAACAAATCAGACGCATGCTTGGCAATTAGAATTTACAGCTTCAAAGCAGAGATAGCAATGCGGTTAAATTCCTCTAACCCAGAAATCTAACATCGGGATCCTCTATCTCCACTGTATCATCGAACAGAGGCCTTGCAAATCTTGTTTAGATGGGCATTCAATTATTCTTTTATTCATTATTGTTCAATTGTTCCCGATTTTTATTCAATTTCTCATCCATACATTCGTTTCGATAACCTCCCATGGTTATAAAATTCTATTAAAGGCATCGTATGCTCTCGTATGAAACATGAAAGAAGTATGGTTGCAATCTATTTACGATCATTTTAAATAACGGCGTGTACAATATTTTTATTTGATTTTCTTTACGTGAGAGAAGTATACAATCATATACGATAGTCATATATAATTCTGGTCGTGCTAGAATAACAAATGCAACAAAGAAGAATCACGAAAGAATGTGTACCTTATTATTAAAAATTATTTAATTGCAAGAACTTTATGTATCTCGAGTCAACACACATACCTAAATGGTACATCAGCTATTACATAATAGTGGTCCATTGCTGTGTGTTTTTCTTCAATATCTAAACAATTTGCGTGATCAGTCATTTACGAGTGCCTGCTGAAAAATATTTATACTTGTAAAGTACACTGAAACATTTTGTACAAAACTTACCTTTTACGAGGCTGTGGTCACTGCAGAATGTTCTTAGGAGAGTGGTATTTTCCAAGGTGTAAGTAAAGTTAAATAAATAATTTTTTCCAAACATGTAAAGCCCGGTTTCACTTGCCTTGGACGAAAGTGTTTTTTTCTGTGAAACACAAGGGAAATGCCTGTATCATTTTCCGACACTATTCCCCGGATAAACGCATTGCAATCGGTGTTAAACGGAAACAAAATTGATGTTAAACGAAATAAAATCAGTTTGAAACTTCAAAGCATCAGAAAAACGAATATCAAATTCTATGCATTTAAAATTGTTTTCAACGCAATAAATCAATTATAGATCCGAATAGGATCGCTAACAGGACGCGAAGTAATTCAATGTGTTAATGTCCCGAAACACCTGCTGCCCGAGCGAAAGGTTGTTAGAGACTGAGTGTAATAGAAAGTGAGAGAGAAAGAGAGTGTGTGTTTATTTTACATAAAATTGTTTCGACCAATATCCTCCAAATTAATATTAAAATTGCAAGTATTGCAAGTATTATTCTTGTAAATAATAAAAATAAACCTTGAAAAAGTTTAATGTAATCGTCTTAATTATACTGATTTGAAATAAATAATAAATAAAGACAATCTATATAATAAAAATGAAATGCTGTTCATTGGTCACGACATCATGTGCGAACGACTGAACCGATTTGGCTAATTTTTTTTAATGCTCGCTGTAGTCGGAATCAGGTTTTTAAAATAAAAAAAAATTGGAATAGTCCGGAAACATGAAAATTCAGGAAAAAATGAAAGTGCTTATTTCTGTGGAATTTTCTATAAACTGAAGACCATAATTCACGATTCAAACGACGAATATGCTTAATTCTTTTTTTTTTGTTTTGTTTGTTATGGTTATGAAAAAAAATCAAGACAATTAAGAACTGCAAAAATCATAATATTTGAAACGGTACAAGTAGAGCAGCTTGACATTAATAAATACAATGATCAGTCAGAAATACGTTATTTTTCTCATTTTCACTTTGAATTTAATTACAACTTTAAATTACCAATAGCTTTTCACAAATTCACAAAATGATCACAAGCAAATTTATTGAAATTTGGACAGGACTACGTCTGTCGGGTTAGCTAGTAGATAAATAAAAACTAGATACTTATAATCCACGATTTTATAATCGATAGTAATTCTTATTTTGTTAAATGAAAAGAAGATATTCACGATAATTATTCATGCGAAGATAATTTTTATCTGTCCAATAATTATCGATTATCTCCGGTACGCACACGTGCCCGGTATCGCGCCATTTACACTTACCCACTAATGGAAGGTTAGGTAGTACCCGCGCTTCTTTTAAAAATCAATCGGATCCCGTTTAACGTTAACAATCGTTTGTTGCAGCGCGGATGAAGGGTTCGACGGTACTTATCCAACGAACGTCGTCGTGAAGAACAATGGGACCTGCTTATACGTACCGCCCGGCATATTCAAGAGCACTTGCAAGATAGACATTACCTGGTTCCCCTTCGACGATCAACGCTGCGAAATGAAATTCGGATCCTGGACCTACGATGGCTTTCAAGTAAGTAATTAACTCTGCCAACGTTCCCTTAGTTCGTGGTCGAAAATAAAAATATCAGACGCGTGTAATTGCGATTCGAACTTTGTTCATTGTGACCAGAAAATGAACATCTTCCCGAGCTTTAAAAGCTCCGAACTTTTAAAGTCTCCAGACTTCTTTATTCGAGCTCTTATTATTCAAAGTGAATAATAACTGTTCTGTTTTCCTACAATCTTATTGTATCTATTGTTAGAAAGTAAGAATAGAATTAATAACTATTCTATTTTCCTACAGTCTTATTCTATCTATGGTTAGAAAGTAAAAATGGAATTTGTGTTTTTACTAAATTGTGAAAATGTAGATTTTTACGTAGTAGTAAATGTATTTATTATTGCGTTAATTTCATGACGTGGACAGATTTACGTATCAAATTAATTTACTCATACTTCGATTATACGGTAGTAAGTGTTTATACGTTTACCAGATTTCCTCTAACCTATACAATATGAACGTTGTTGATTTTTACTTGAGCTTTTCTTTTGTGTTGCATATTCATGCACACTGTCAATATATGAAACTTATGAATATTCAAAATGTCACTGAACGCTTGGTATAATCCGAAAAAGTTTCTGTATGAAAAAGTGTGTCGATAATATCATAAGGCAAGTCAAGTACTGTATGCAAGAAGAAAGCATTGAAGTACAACAATAGTTACTAGAGTGTATAAATTTTGTATGTTATGGTTTTCAACAAGTCACGAAAATATTAAAAATTAAAAAACCAAAATATAGGTGTTAACTTTTAAAGGTGTTACAATATTTATCAACGTGAATATTAATATAAATATAAAATATTCGGGATCGATTTTCTCGGAAAGAAAACGTCAGATAGAAAAATGATTGAGTATTTTTATAATATATTTATATTTTCTTCCTGTATACGTGACTGCCGTTTTAGTATAAATCTTTTAACATTGAAATACACAATATATTAAATTAAATTTTATGCAAATAGGTTACGTATCAATCGTGCTACGTGAAATTATAAACATTTTGATATATTTACCATACTGTTGAATGTTTTGGTCAAAAGAGAACTGAAAGATAAATTTTTGTAATTTATAAAAATGGGAATTTGCTCAAAGATTCGAAGACCAGTTATCACTTTGACAAGTGACAAAACGGTGTGATATGTAGTATAATAAAAGGTGAGACAAAATCCAGACAGTAAAAATTGGTCCATAACTCGGTGCCATTAAAACTCGACTCGAGGGCTAATTTAATGAAACATTAAACGCTAAATGAAGATCCTTAGGAGTACGGTAAACTCGTGCAGAAGTTAAACGGATTTTGTGTTAATGACACTTCGCTGTTTCGAGGACACGAGAGTCTTCCCTGTAGATTCCAAGCTGGCCAGTGTCAACATCGATTAGGTTCTTGAATTTCCATTTGCGGTTAGTTTAAGAATTCGTAAAGACACGGTGAGACCACATTTTCACGTATTCAATGTACTTTAGCTCGGTTTACTTTTAATTTGCCACGTACTGCCCCCGAAAGGACAGCCAATTTAAATAGACATCCAATTAAAATTACATGCCTCCGGTTTCAAGATGGTCTGCAGGATCCTAATCAAATGATTACGTTTATGTGTGTCAGATGGCAAAGTTAGATTGCTTCGCGGAGCTGTTTTAACTGGATTTTTCGTACGACATCGTTTACAAACTTAACTCATTCCGATTTATTTCTTGAAATGTGTACTAATTTGATTCAAAGTTCAAATTAACAGACCAATTAATTGTGATGTTAGCTTTTCTTAGTGGTGTGCAAATCGGGTGCCAGTCAGAGTGGCCAGATGAGGGGAATTAAACGTGAAAAATTTACCCTCTCTTTGCCAGTGCCGGATTAGTTACGTGACGTGGATACAAATCTTAATCTGGTAACTCTGGTTTCAGTACATATTATAGAACACGAATACATGATTTCCCAAAAATGTTCAAGTTCCTCGAATTGGTACTTTCTGTGGTCATCCAAGCCCTTGCCGCATTTTGACGAGCCAGACTCGTGATGAAGGTACTCAACAAAGTCTAACAAAAAAAAATATGAATCTTATACGTTTCATTAAAGTCGAAACAAAATTTGATTCGTTTGTAATCAATATATAAATATTAAAATAAATGTAGCCTTACAAAAAACGTACATTTTCTTCACTCATCTACGACATTTTTGTGCGTAAAGACGTTTCAATCATTGTAACCGTAAAGAAAATGATACGGCAAGGGGTTAAAGCGACATTTTTTTATTTGCAATAATGTCCGCCTCAGCATTATTAAGTAATTACTAACGAAAAAACGTGATTAAATACGGACTAATCAGAAAAGAGCGGTCACGGTGAGTGATGGTATGATACCGCAGTGGAGCAATGAACAAAAGAAAGAGCAGAAATTGATTTAATTAGAATTCGCAAAAAAGACAAGAAACGAGAGGGATCGCTGTGAGACTAGAAGTTATAGCAATCACATGTTTTGGTTCTCGCGCAGATTGGTACGTTCGAAAATATATTATATATTGGTTATAATAAAAATGAAATGCTGTTCCTTGGTCACGACATCACGTGAGAACGGCTAGACCGATTTGGCTAATTTTTTTTTTAAATGTTCGTTGTAGTCCGAATCAAGTTTTTAGAATAAAAAAAATGTAACAGTAGCCCGGAGACATGATAATTCGGGAAAAAATGAAAGTGCTTTTTTTGGATTTGTCTATAAACTCAAGACCATAACTCACGATTCGAACGACGAATATGCTTAATTCTGTTTTTTGTTTTGTTCGTTATGGTTGTGAAAAAAAATCAAGACAATTAAGAACTGCAAAAATCATAATATTTGAAACGGTACAAATAGAGCAGCTTGACATTAATAAATACAATGATCACTCAGAAATACGTTTTTTTTCTCATTTTTACTTTCAAATTAATTATAACTTTAAATTACCAACAGCTTTGCACAAATTCACAAAATGATCACAAGCAAATTTATTGAAATTTCGACAGGATAACGTTTGTCGGGTAAGCTATTGGAGATATAAATAACTGTTCGAAAAAAGTCTGTCCGTTTACCCAGCAAGAAATAGTAATGTCAGGTACGCTTGGGCGTTTTCGAATCTCTGTTATCCTATCTATACCTTCTGTAAAAAACTTTCTAAAAAAAGGACAGACGATTATACTACGTGATTACGACCAATTGGAGTCTTACAGCGGCCCCTCTCACGTCCCGTTGTTTTGATCTGATTCCCCTCTTTCGACATTCATAATGTCCTTCCTAAACTCTTCAGGAAAGTCTCGCATAAAATCAGTGTCGTTCTAACCGCCGTAGAGAGAACAAGTCTAGTGACGTGTCAATTCGAAGTTCGCGATTGTTATCTACCAACAGCTGTATATACAGGGTGTCCCAAAATTCGTGTACTTCCCGGAAATGGGAGGTTCCTTGGGTCATTTGAAGTCACATTTTCCTTTACAAGAATGACGCCAGCGGCTTTGTTTAGGAGTTATTAACAAAAAACACGGACCAATCAGAACGCGGCTACAGCGGATTGATTCTGGCTCGGCCAATGGCGCCGCCACGCTAAGCGGGACCTGTCGCTGAGTCGGACTCCGTTTGCTCTAGCCGCGCTCTGATTGGTCTGTGTTTTTTTGTTAATAACTCCTAAACAAAGCCGCTGGCGTCATTTTTGTAAAGGAAAATGTCATTTCAAATGACCCAAGGAACCTCCCATTTCGTGGAAGTACACGAATTTTGGGACACCCTGTATAGTTCGTTGACCTCATCGTACATCATCCAACTTTTGGCATTGTTGTAAGTATACCTGAATATCAGTGACGCACATTTTTAAACGGGAACTGCGTTTACGGCTAAATAAGCGAGTTCTAATTAAATCAATTTCTGATTCTTCTCTTGATCACTATTTCACTGCGGCACGGCACTTTAATTAAATATAAATTACCACAATATTTTCCGTGATATTAATGGATTTTGATCGGATAAAAAAGTCGGATTAAACTTAAAAAAATCGAGATAAGCGGAATATATCTTCGATAGAATATTATAGTGATCCTTTTAAATGCAGATAATGATGCGCGTTCTTCGAGTTCGCAAAGCTCACGGCTTTACATTACATCGTTCCATAAACGTGGCGGAGCTCTGCCAACCTTTTAGCTCGCTCAAACGAAACTATGGTAATAATGTTTCTCGGAAACATTATTCCGAGAGGATTTCTAAAAATTCACGAATCGCGGAAGGTGTATTTCGGGGACAATATATACGCGGCACTGTGCCCTGCAGAGAATTCACGGTAATGTGGTTTCTGGCTCGTCGTTTCGGTTGGTTAATATGTATAATGGATGACCATATTCATGGATACTTCGACTAAATTCTTTTCCATCGGTTCACGTACAGTCGAAAATTATTTCGATTAATTGTAATTACAAAATTTTTACTTTTATAATATAATCAAATAATCTTGGAGTTATTTGACATTTTTATGAATAGCTTAAAAATAGTATAAATTCTTGCAAAAAAAAACATGCGATAAAGTACCATTTTTAACAGGTTGGCGCGAATTATTATTGTACTAGGATTTGATTGTAACAAAATTAAATTCTATTTTATTTCATACTGGTATATATAATCTATGAATTTTTATGCAAATCGGAATTTTATCTGCAATAATTGCAAGATGCGGGAGTTACCTACACACGAGTTTAAAATGTTACATTAGTATTTCTAAATTCGTGAAATTTTACTGTTTCGTATCTACTCATTTTTTTATACAATTGCATAAAATTCTACTGATAATAAAATGTAATCGATATTGTTGATCTAATATCTTAATGGCATATACTGTATTAATTGAATTTTTAAAGCTCATTATTTTGTATCAGTAATCATAGCTTAAATATATTTCAAGATTGAATATTTCTTCATAGAAATTCTTCTTACAATTTTATTATTTAAAATTCTAAATACATTTTGGATTTGCTATGTACCGCTATGAAGTGTGTCGCATAAAAAAGAAGGAAAGATATTATTGATTTACTATCTTAATGGCATATACTGTATTAATCGAATTTTTAATGCTGAATATTTTGTATCAATTCATGTTTGCAAGTTATTATTATTAGTGAATCCAAGTTTATTGTAATATATTATTTAGATGAATAATCATAGCTTAAATATATTTTAAGATTGAATATTTCTTCATAGAAATTCTTCTTACAATTTTATTATTTAAAATTCTAAATACATTTTGGATTTGCTATGTATCGCTATGAAGTGTGTCGTATAAAAAAGAAGGAAGGGTTGTGCTTGCACAGTTTCGGTTCTAATCGATCGCAATAAATTGTCAACAGTTGGACCTGCAGCTGCAAGATGAGGCCGGAGGTGACATCAGCAGTTTCATCACTAACGGCGAGTGGGATCTGTTAGGTGAGTTTTTACAACCCCTATCGAGGATCGTTTCCTGACACAGCCGAGTAGTTTCCTCGGCGTTGAAAGCAATTGCACAGCGATTAGCAATTCTAAAATCGGCCCGCGTGTTCACCGTGGGCACAAAGGACTCCGGCGATCAATCGTTTTCGTCGCGCGACAGCAGCTGCATCTTACTACCGGTAGCTCCATCCAATCCAGATTTTCATCCCCCCTGGGCTACACATGGTGGTAACGTTTTCCACTTCGCGAGTGAAAATTAATTAGAACTTCGTGTCCCGACATGAAATCGCACTAATTATTTCAATCACGGTGAACCCGCTCCCACGCACGTAATAACGCCGATCGTTTGCCTTTCTAAATGCTAAACCAATTAACCAACTAACTCGCTTGTCGGATGAATTTTACAACCGGAAAGGCGTTCTCAACACTCCACGTCAACGGGAACGATTCCGGACCCGCCACTTGTTAATTCTAACCCAATAAGGCTCTTGCCTGTGGTAGTTCACTTATTTGCAAAGTTAATTGCGCCCGTTTAAACTTCTGAAAATTGTATAATTCACGAATTTCCTGTTCTGTAATTTTTCGACGGTGCTAAATAAACACGTGGGCGAATGTACAACATAGTTCGTAACTGGTGGTGCAATGGGTCGTGTTAAAATTATTTTCATTTGATACTTGGTTTTTAAGAAAATCAACTTCAAAGTTGTACCTAGCATAATACACTTGATTAAAAATTAACTTACGAATCGTATGTAATAGTTCACTATACTTACTGCTGTCAATGTTTGTGTTTATAAACATTGTTGTTGTTAATGCATGGTCGTCAGGTGAGGGGAGGGAGCACAAATTTCATTAATTTCCTATGGACCTGTTCTAAGACTTCATTTTATTCAATGCCAAAACAATCTATTCTATTAATTAGTCAATTAATTTGACCCTCGTATGGAACTTCGTATGAAAATTGGGTTATTTGAAATCAGTTATTCTCAGAAATAAAGTAGAATCACCTATTAGAACCGATTGTGTCGCCAGTTATGAATCAGCTTGTACATCGACGAATATGTATGTTACTTCCACGTTCTCGTTACTGTTAAAAATTCAATTTTGCTTACCACAAGAGCCATACCTCTTTTTTTTTATCTTCGCGTTCGTGCATACTGCAACGTTATCAACCATTATTTGGGCGAACCAGCCGCGAACATTGATGAGTAACGACACGCAGATACATCATCGTGGCACAATATTCTCCTTTTAATCGCGAAGGCACGACTGTCGCGAATGTACGATGAAAATAAAAAAGAATGCTTTGGTATAATCGAAAAATATTTACAACATATAGAAAAAAATATTTACGAAACTTTTTTATGGAAGAGAAATAATAAATAAGTTCAATCGAGTGAAACTTTCATGCTATAGTTTACAGTAGAGTTAGCAGCGCACCTTTCATTCAAAGCTTAATAAAAATATCGAATATCAATTTTTAAGTACATTCGATCGTGAAACAAATTTTGCAATGTATTCTGAGACGATACAATTTATAACATTTTCGAGAGCAAACGAGAATCTTCGGTTTCTCGTTCAACTTCTGAAAGGTCATTGTGAAGAGGAGATTTTCATTCTTAAAGTCATATTAAAACGAATATGGAAGTAAACTATTCCGTGAAGTCATTAGAATTTGCAAAGTTTCAAAAGGGGAAAAGCTTCGTGTTCTCAATCTGTTCTATGACAGGAAAGAATCTTTGAAAGAAATTAAGTTGTAGCACATGAAAATGAACACTCCACCTTTTAAAATGAGCACAACTAGAGTTGTGCTGTAAGATTCTTTTATACAAAGTTCCAGGAATTTGGATCTCCAACTTTTTGGTTATAACCCAACGATCTTTTAATTTCATGTAGTATGTTAACTATAGATATGTTTACTAGAATTAAGTAAATGAAAAATAACAGATTATTACGAGACGATCGAGTTATACTAATACAAAAAGATAAAATTTCAGAGACAATTTTTTACCGATTATTAAAGTTTACATAATCCTCAGACCTCCTAATATTAATGAGGATCTACAGCATGGGTTTACAAAGTTTTTTTTCGAGTGCAAACATCAGTTTCGTTCTCATTTTTCACAGTACTAAACTGTAGATTTTGTATCTTCCAGAAAACACCAGTTAACAATTATAAACATCATTTGTCTTACTTTTAACTTTAGTAATCCTCTAGGATGACTCGCGTAATAGTTCGTACAGGAAAGTTGCGTTTCATCCGAGTCTGTGAAAAAAATTTTTAAGAGTCCTATTAGCTTCGTGACAAAGGATGTGCAACAACACAATTTACTTTAAATCCGTGACGCAAAATTATGAAAAATAAAATAGCATGTAAAAATATTCAGAGTTTATTTGTCATGGTTACTCGATAGTGAAAATTGAGGGAATCACGTTTGTGCAGCACAAGGTTAATCCTACCCCGCAATTAGTAAAAAGTTTGTCGTGCGCGTTTTCGGCCCGGCTCGGATCGCAGCAATATGAGGGACGACTGTTTAATAATTCACCATTAGCGCAGTTCCGCGCGGAATTATTTACTTTCATGCTGGGAGATATCATGCAATGTTTGCCCCGAATCGTCGGCTCCTCGAATGCAAGCGAATTTACTTGGTTACTTTTTGCTGGGAATTCCCTGGCTGTTCATTACTTGCACCGAAATTGTCAACAGAGGGCGACGTTTAGTTTACACTTCCAAATGGAATATGAGTTTGGTAAACCTGAGAATAGTCGTTCCACATGTGATTTACCATTTGGCTACTTCGCCGCGAATGGCCACCGCGATAACAACGAAACAGCGATGCCCAATGATGACGATCGTAGCCAATTTACTTCTTAAAACATAGTATTGCTGTTTCCATTGGTCAAATTAAACGCCAATTTCCCCAAGTTAACGAGTCAATGTATAAATGAAGTTATATCGTGATATGAATTTTCAAATGCGGCACATACTTTCAGAATCGGTTCAGTAATTACATAAAATAATATTAAATACAAGCGTTTCAGTTAGGTGTATTTTTAAATAAAATATATTATCTCCAAAAGTTATATCTTTGCCGAACGATTTTGTAATATTACTTTTATTAATTGATTATAATCACGATATATCAAGTTTCAACTCACATGTTCAATTCACAATTTCCAACACCAATAGATAAAAATGTTGTTTCTCTCATTCAAAGTTTTGACTTACAATTACAGAAAAAGTTACACTAATGATAAATAACAAATAAATTGTTTATAAAATGTTAAAAATTGATTTCTTCTGCGAACTCTTTTCATTTAAAAAAAACATGTTTTTATTTCGTCAGTCAGTGGGAGTAAAATGACGTATAACAGGTCCCATAAGTTTAGAGATGCAATTTTAATAAACAAATTAGCATGTGGGTGTAAGAAACATTAAATTAGTTACAATCTCCGCTTTGGAATTAGATATGTTATTCCAAAGTCCGCTCTTACCATAAATAACAGAGCAATAACCGGTTAGAATAGGCGGAACTGGAAGCAACTGAGTAACGAAAGGTACTGCGTTAGATATTTAATAGAATTGTTTGTAAATATCAATTCCAACGTGTATACCGCCCGAGCACGGACAGTTTTAGGAAAATTGTAAAATGGAAATGTTTCTCTCTGCGGGCGCGTAGCTTTTATTTCCGGGGGATCTATACGCGCGAGGTGTTGGTATGTGCTCCGCGGTATATACTGGGCTTATGAAGCCCTTGGCAGAAATGTATCTTAAGTGACTTCAGCTGCAGGAAAATGTGGCTGTAACTGAAGAAACACTTGAAAATAAAGCCGCGGACTCTCTCTCCCTCCCTCTCTATTCCGGTATGTTGCTCGGGATAATTCAAGTTGTATGGTGTGCACCCGTATAAAATAGTTGAGTCATCGCTATCGGAGCCCGTCTTTTATTTCCGCGAGCATTTTTCCTTCCCGAGGCGAAACTGCCAGCTTCGAATATTCTCCACTTTATCTTCGTCGTCTTTTAATTATTCCATTTACCTCACCTGCCGGTTCGCGACATAAAATCTTGCAGAGGGAGCGACTGATTTGCAAAGTAGAATTGAAAAGAAATATTTTAATAATTTCGCCAATTTACGCGTCTGCGTATTTCTGTAATCGCAAAGGGAAATTTTCAATATTATTTTTTTGTGAACGTGCACTGTCGCAAAGGAAACATTAATCGCGTCGAAAAACGTAAGCACGGTTGTTATTAACTATATGGCAATAGCTTTATTGAAGGAAGTGTTTGTCCACTCTCATTTGTTGTTTTACATTAAAATAGTAAAAGTTCATTTTTTCGAATGGAATGGTTATCTCCGTTATCTGAACAAATTGTCTACAGGATTGTATATAGATTTTGTTTTTAATTAAACTGTTCAAGTTTGAGAACTTACATATCATCAGTTCGAATAATCGAGGTTCTACTAAATTGTAAATTAAACAAGCAAATATGAAGCGAACTTTATCGTGTCGGGGTTCATTTTAACCAGAAGAATGTTGCAAATATGTTGTTTAAGGTTTCGTATAGAAAATCATTTGAAAAAAACAATAATAACCACAAATGCAAGTTTCTTTGACTGAAACAAAATAATTTGAGAGCAGAATTCGACATTTCTTTATTAATTCCTTTACACGACAAAATTAAAAGAAAATGCTGAGAAGCTTCGGTACAGGATTGAATAAATATAAAATTATTATGGAGGTCGCACTCTAGGCACTTCGAATTTTACAGGGTTAAATAACTTGGTGAAATTTGTTTCAGGGGTTCCTGGTAAAAGGAACGAAATTTACTACAATTGTTGCCCGGAGCCGTATATAGATATTACGTTCGTTGTTATCATCAGAAGGCGAACGCTTTACTATTTCTTCAACCTGATCGTGCCGTGCGTTCTAATAGCCAGCATGGCCGTTCTAGGATTTACCTTGCCACCGGATTCTGGCGAGAAACTTTCATTAGGTGAGTTCACTAACTATCTTACACTTCGCTATTATATTTGCATATTAACGTACCTCCCAGTCGCATTTCACCGTGTAAAAGTATCGAGAAGCAATTTGAATTATTCACAGACAAATACGTCACATTCAGCAGCAAACACTGAAAGACCCTTTCGCGAATGATCCTGCATTTATGAGTGCATATTACATGCGACGAGAACAATTCAAGATTTTTTCCTCTTTATCATTTATTTATGATCATAATTATTAATTTACTTGTGATTTATTGATAAATATGTACATCTTGTAAGTGCATAGAAAATGTTGATAATTATTTTTAAAACTTCATTCATCTATTCTATTCAATCATAAATTCATTGCATCATTTTCTTTTATATTTTCTATGCACTTAAAAAATTTGTATATTTGTCAATAATCAATTTAAATTTCAACGAAATTACAATTAATTAATTGTAAAGAGCAACATGCAAATAATTGGGGGAAACATCGTACCATGATAGATGTTGAGAACATTATTGTATAGCTCTCAAATTAATGAAAGTATAAAAGAGAGGAAAACAAGTTACTATATTTGGTTCCCACATCTCGTAATCGACTCGAACAGGTTTTATTTTGCTTGTAGATTGGTAGTACAGTTATGGTTTTTTGCGATTGTTATTGATCGGCCAGAATGCCAATGAATACTGTCTCCGAGCAAGTTGAACTCGCTGGTCTGCATAATTCCAATTCCTTGCAGGCTTCGAAGCACACTACAACAGCTCACGTGATTAGATTCAGTCGAGTTCTCGTAACGTATCGAATGCACGGGAGATTACAGTCGCGTTGATCTCGATCACAGGCATTCATGTATCACCGAACAACTGGAATTTATCGATCAGTTTTCCGAGAATTTCTTGACATTGCCAACGCGTTATTACATTCCAAGATTCAGAACATACGTGTGTGTATATCAGTTCGATGGAAGCATACAATTGAAAATTACATTGCAAAACTAGTCAGTGTATTTGCGAATAACTTGAGTACGTTTATTATTGCTAGAATGTCAAAAATTATGAGTTTTAGAGATATAATAATTGGTAGGTTACTTAATCCTGGAGATTAGGAATTCAATATCGAATATTGTTAATTATATGACATTTTTTGCATTCTAGAAATTATTACTGTACTTTTTATGCTTTGGAAAATTAAAATTAAATATTAGAAATATTAGAAATTTTGCAATTTATAAATGAATATTAACTGCATCATTAAAATTACAAAAACTTTTTAAGTCAACTGTGACACATTTCAAATTAATTGAATAGCACCTTTTCTTACAATTTATATTATTAATGAAGGGATTCAAATTAGATATATTCTTTATTTTAGTTTTCATCGTAGATGGAAATCCTTGATACGCATAATGTGTTGTTGCTAAATTTACTTTTAACTAAAAAGAATTTCAATGATTTTAGTTTTCAAAGATAATGTATAAAACCACGAATTCACGCCAACATTTCCACTTCAGTATCAAAGTTTCCCAATCAAGAGTCGTAATCCGATTAATGGTCTCTACGAAGGTTATGCTAGTTGGGAACAGTTAGCTGATTGCATAATTCGCATGTGTAATTTCGTAAAATTTTGGGAAAACTTAACTAGTCTTTCGTGCCAAAGACCAAAGAAACTTCAGAGGTAATGCAAACAATATTATAAATTCCTAAATAAAACTTTGGGAGAGTGTTCCAAGAGGATCGTGCTAACAGAATATGCTATTGTTTATTCTGTTGAAACGACTTTTAATTTTCGATCTCGTAGGTAAGCTGAAGTTGCGCAAGAATATTTGTAATTAATTTGCCTCATTTGACGGGAGCTGGTGCAGGTTATAATTGTTGGGTCATTAATCCTCTTTTGCAGGGGTAACCATTCTCTTGTCCCTGACTGTGTTCCTGAATATGGTGGCCGAGACAATGCCAGCGACATCGGACGCCGTGCCTCTGTTGGGTAAGTCCGTAAATTTCCAGTCCCTTTTTTATTACTTCGTTTTATTATCCACGATACCCTCGTCGGAGTGGTCCTGCGTGAAAATAAAGTCGGACTCCTCCGGAAGGTTAGCCCGGGTTGAACAATGGCAGGTTACGAAGATGAAAAGACAGAAGGTCAGGCCCGATCCTTTCCTCATCTATAATTCACCTGAGACGTCAAATACTGGACCCGTTGTCCGAGGCAACGGATAAGATTATCGTGAAATTGTCAAAATCGTCCCGGCGCGCTCTTCCACTCGTTTTATCGTTTGAGAGCAAATTAAGAATTGAAGAGCTCGTAACAAGAGCAATCCCCCTGCGAAAAAAGGATTCTAATTTTCTCGAGGACAAAAACTGTCTCCTCCTTCTCGCGAAAAATTTAGTGAATCTGCTTCATTTCGTGACTCCTTCAGCCGAACGGAATAATTTAGAGCGTAAGAAGGGACTTCCTAATAAAAGTCATCCATTTTCATCGTTCGAGCACGCTGATGTCTTACAAAGCTCACCGAGCAATGAATAAGAGATCAGCTACTAGCTCGGAAAATTATTTTACACGTGCGTCGAATGAAATTAGATGTTTAGAAAAAATCAATCGACTTAAAACCACTTTCGACTCAAATAATTCGTTACCGATCTGTGGCTAAAATTTCATTGTACACATACAGTTGCTATCAGAACGGAGATAACATTCCTCGTTTTAATATTAAACATTTTATTTGCTAGCTTCTGATAAAACATCGCATAACTCGGATTTATTAAATATTTTTCCAATGCCGATGAACATTTCAGTTTTATGATCAGTAATCTGCCAATTTGCAACAGCTGTAAAACACCATGATACGATAAAAAGAACGTTTTTATTGTTGGCCTCAGTTTTACAAATCTCTGAATTGTTGAATTTTATTTTCAATGCTCGTAAAATGTCGTATAAAATTATCTTTAAAATAATAATCGACAGTTTACTAATCTTTTTGTATTAATTTTTAAACGAACACTGGGTGCACACTGTACCATTTATATTTTATATATCATTAGTTTCGTTAGAGTCATCGCATTTCTAACTGTGTCAGAACATAACAGGGCACGAAGGGAGAACGAAACTGAAACTGTCGGCTAAGTGTGCTCGATTCTGCAATTGCATCAGGAATTCGGACCGAAATTCGCGATGGAATTAAATAATGCAGCGGACCCCTCGATTATCTCCCATCCCTTGTCCATTATCCAAACGCTCGTGATATTGTTCGGGAAATGTACTTTCTCGTACACAGTTTTACGTTCATCTTCTCTGCCGAGTACGTTCCAGCGGGATGTCGATAGCCCGGTGTTCCACTGGATCAGATTACTGGCTGATGAATATGTAAAATTTCATTTAATTTTACGTGAAGCGATTTTAAAGGCGAAATCGATCGGCAAAGCGAAAGAACATATTACAGTTTAATCCTTACCCGTAGACTCTTGAAATTTCTTCGCCCGTTTCTATCAGTGTCCTATCCCGAATGTCCATTTCAATTCAAATTGCGAGATTAGCTTCTCCAAGTTATTGTCACGAGTGCACAGAATTATAATGCAGCGTGTGATTAAACGTCTACGAGTGGACTGCGAATTTTATACATTTATTACAAGAATTAAGTAGTTGTGATTTGAATGATAACGTCACCGTTTTGAACTAGAAATAATTATTGCCTTGGTAAGGAAGTAATTTCGACATTTTAAAGTGAACTAAAACCAAATTTTCTTATTCAAGCGATGAATATTTTCTGATTCATTCTTTTCAAAATCATTCAATCAAATTGGATAATAAAATTTGACTGTATTTCACCTTAAAATGCCGAAATTACTTTCCTGCCACCCACTATACAACAGAAAGAATCGTATTAAAAATCATTAATTAAAGTCGCCCGTGTTAGTATTTATTTCCAAACAGTCACTCGCCGGTACACTCGGGCCAGCTGAAACATCATCAATTTTTCGGGAAGCTTCAAGTATCGGGATACTTACGGGCCAGCAGCGCGCGCGCCGATCATCATCGAAATTAATTACTTTGTTTCCGGAAGGTTTCGCGTTCACTTTTTTCCGGGCTGAAAATGGCCGGCGGCTAGTGTCAGGAAAAAAGTGCCGGGTAAATGTTGCGGTTAATCCGGCAAATAAAATGGAAATTGTGACGTTGTATGTTTACGCGCGACCTGGCGCGTGAGCTTCGCTTTGGATTTCGTGTTTCGCTGGCTGATGAAAAATGCCGCGGGAAATAAACACGAGAAAACGGACTTAGAGCGGGCGCGACAGTGATAAAGCTGGGGAACTTGGGCAGTATTTCATTTGCGTCGCGTCGCATCTCGATATTCGTTTTCGCGGTCGAGAATTTCGATATTTATTATCATCAAAGAGAGACGCACTTGGACGCCGGCACCAGTGATTTATTAGCGCGATGCAGTAAGGGGAAGCAGCAGGAAATCCTTCGGTACAGTTATTCCCTGGAGCTCTGCCGCGCAGGATCTCTCCTTGCGGGAGGGCTTATGCACAAGATCTTGGATCTAGATGCACCTATGTCTGACCCGTATAGCCTCGCCATTGCACCGTGCCGCGCCGGGGCTTATTGTACATAGGACCCCTTATCCCTGTCCGACCATCTTCCATTGCAGTCGGACCGGTTCTGCGGCGCTGACAGTGGCACACGCTCGCTTGTCAGTAGTAGCAGATTGTGCGGGTCAGACCATTGGCTTTCAGAGCAAACATTCATTGACGTCTTGAATACGGGCGGCCGCGGCCGGGGCAAACGTTTTGAAATCGTCCGATCGATAGACCCGAGCGATCGCATTCAAAACGTGTTTCATTCAATGCAAACTACTTCCTTTATGCACCGAATATGATTTCGAGCAACTTTATTAATCCGTTATTAATCCGGAAACCGGCACCGGCTTCCCACCCCTCTCTATTTCGGCATGGAAAGTCGATCCGAACCCTTCAGACGGCATTTGTTTCCGCGGGGACGGCAAACCGCCGACCCTTGATGAAAGGAAACGCCTCCACGTGATTTTTCGTTGTCGACCACGAACAATGGGAACGTGAACTCCACGCGTTTAGCAAATATTACGCGATCGGATTCGTGCGGGTTAATGAATTACCAAGGGCTTCGAATGAACAGTTATTTTTCAAATGTTTTGCGAAGTCGTCGAGCGAAAATTATTTCTTTAAATGAACGCTTCTTGGCAATAAATCAATCGGAGATATTTCCGAAAATTTATATTATTAAAAAATATTTATTTTTAACCCTTCACTGCACAGTGCATCATATTTGATATATAAGAACGTGTTTCCTTACCATGTATATTTATTTTTATTTTTCTGAAAATGTTTTATTTTTAATATTTTTCCCTTACTTAAAACACAAAAACTGACCTTTCAATGTTTTCATCCTAATTAAAAAATTCATGCAGTGAATGAATGAAGGGTTAATATTTCTTATTCTCTAATATATTATTCTTTAACATCAATGTTAATATTTTAATGTCGGTATTAATAATTTAATATCAAAATCCCTGTATGATTTTTGTTTCCAATACGGAAATTGCGTTTTCCCAATATCTGCTGATGTTTGCTTTGGTGAAAATGAATTTGAGAATATTCAATTATAAATTCTAATTAATAGATGGTTCTTATCAAAATGGTTTCCCCTTTTACTAGACATTATTACCGGCTTCAAACAATTCTCCGCGCAACGGTGCAGGACATTACTAACACACATGGAATTAATCTACTTTAGCAATTACCGGTCAAGCGTCATGTGTATAATTTTAGTTGGAACTAGTTCTTGAACTGCTCAATGTTTCCGTAGGTACGTACTTCAACTGCATCATGTTCATGGTGGCCAGCAGCGTTGTCAGCACCATCCTTATTTTGAATTATCATCACCGAAATACTGACACTCACGAAATGTCTGATTGCGTAAGTCCTTTCTAAATACATTCTGTTCAAGTCAAGAAATAGTTAGAACTGTCACAATCATTACTGAAACCTCATACACTTCTCAAAAATAATTTCATACAAGATCCTGCAATAATACTGCATTCGTTATTATGTACTTTACACTTTAAATCAACAAATTTCATAATTGAAACTTTGAAAACATTAAACACTTCACAATATCTAAACTAGAAAGTGGATGAATTTTTATTCTGAGTGTATGAGAGTTATGGATAAGAAAAATGAGTGGTATTTGTACATCAATAAAAAGTATAAAGTGTACATAGTTAATTAAGAAAGATTTAGAAATCCCATTCATTTGTTTTTGAGAATGCAAGTGCTTAAATCCATCGAAAGAATATGTATTCAAACTTGTATTTTAATATCTTTTAAATTGAGGAGAACACTATATTTTAAAAACACATAAATGTTTTCTTAAATGCAAATTTTTTCGGGTTTCATGTGTGAACCTTGCAACTTTCGAGAACGCTACAAAACATGTAACATTGTTACAAATAATTGACGAACGAACCAGCAGATTAAAATATGTATTCTTTTATTTAATATTATTAAAGTATTTTTAAGATGTAAGTTTTCATTATCAGTTTCTTTGAGCACATGATTGCGCCTACATCCTCAAGTTATTGAATCGATGTGATTTGCATTGATAATAAAAATAGCTATATTATTAATAGCGTTGATGTAAATAATGGTAGTTGCAATTGCGTTGTTTATGTTGATAGTTCTGATAATGTCTTATCTATATTTGCTCGATGTGTATCACTACATTATTTTGACCGGAATCGGAGTCCTTACGTCGTATCATCCATCTACACACTCTGAACTTACTCCGCAGATGAACTCATCGTATATGTGGCTTCAATTAGCGTGAGACCATGTGCCTGAAAGTACTCTTCAGGTTTACTTTGGTCGTTAACTCGATTCACCCTTTCGAGTGACACTAGGTTATTTCCTTGCGGAGATTTTACGAGCCATCGTATCCTTTAGGTAACAAGAATCGCATAAACGGCGTTGATCATTAATATTCTATAACGAATCGCGTTTGACGTGTCTCATTAAAAATCAACAAAATATAAACACTGAAGGTGTATGTATTTTTACAACATCCGGTACAATTATTCTTGAACAAGCATTCTCATAAATTCAGTTCGCGTAGTTAGAACCATCTCATCTTTATTTAAATTTAATCCAGTTAAAAATACCTTGGAATTGTCACATTATTTAATGAGAACCCAGTCAATTAATATTTCATCTTTGTATTATCGGATTATTGAATTTATAATTTTTTAATAATCGTAATTCTTTAAAATCCATTATGCACGTATATAACGTCAGTTAGAAGACTTACGTAAATGACTGTTGATTAAGTATAATCGTGTTATGCAGTAGCTACCAATTCAGCTTTTATACTAACACTTAGCACTCCGAGCACTTTGTGACGCTAAACCTAACGTTAAGAAATTAAATATATTTTCGAATCTCTTGTCTTTGATTCCTTTTATTGGTTTGGTTTATTCTAATGGCTATGAAAATATTTATAGATTGAAATTGTCTTCACAATGGCGTTAAAGGAGTGCGAAGGGTTGACTTTATTTTTCTTGATTAATTATATTTCGATTCTGATTTGCAGGTGAAACTAGTATTTCTTTGTTGGCTGCCTTGTATACTTCGTATGTCACGACCGTCTGACGAGGAGGAGAAGGAAACGCAAAAGTCTCAAAAACCATCTCCAGTCACCGGTAATATAGTGACACGAAAAAGCATCGACACAAGTACAGAACATAATTACTACTCTCAATATAAATGTTTCGTCAGTGTTTTCTCACGAGGCACTTGGAACTGACACAGAATACCGAAACGAGCACAGTACACAACACATCACTATACCCAACCTAATTTATTCAATTAGAAATATTAACAGTACAGTCCAAGAACACATTGGTACTTGTTTATGTTTGAAACATTATTCCTTTTCGTTTTAGATTGTTACCTGTAAACTAACATAATCCACCTTAAAGAAGAAAGATATAAATTGAATGCTCTCCATAGTACAATATTATAGTAAACGATCTGATAGATGATTTTTATTATAATTTTGTAATGCCTATTGCAAGAGTAGAATGCATTTTTAAATATGAATATTTCAAGAAAATATTTTGATCCACAGATGATCATGATTCTAATTTTACGATGGCCACGATCAATAGACAAAGTATTGTTTAATGTAAATATGTCAGAAACAAATGTTTCAAAAAGTCAGCAGTCTAGTGAAAGGCCATATTATTAAAAATTTTAATCCCTAAGTATTGTAGACATTTACAAATATAATATTGACACATTATTAGCAATAACGGCTTCTAAACGAAATTGGACAGCAGCAACAGTATCGAAAAACGAAAATCATGTGATAATTGCCTATTACGAAAATTGAAACACGAGTGAATTAATAATTGACACTAAATCTACCATGAGGGGTCGAATGACCCATTTAAAATTTTTCATTTGACAATTATTGAGATTGTAAATATGTGTTCATGAGAATTGATTGAATACATTTTTTAACTCGAGTATATATAACATATAGTAAAAATCGCACAAAATATATATATACATTAATCTTGTTATTTTTATAATAACGTACACATTAGCCACTTTTGATGGTCGGTAGGTTTAGTGTTGAGGGTTAATCTCAATGATCTGATCGACCCATTTGTCGGTGAATGGAGGAGTTGTTTATTCGAATATTTTTCGTTGGACAGGTACTAGCAAAACATACGGTGACTTGGAGCTCCATCAGAGAAGCAGCAAATCCCTGTTGGCGAATGTCCTGGACCTAGAGGACAACGCCCTGGCGTCCCACAACAACCTCCTGAACAACGTGTACAGTACCCCTGGTCCTCACCATCCCCACACGATGGGCCATGGACACAGTCACATACACGCGACGCCTCATCATCATCACAGCCACGCTGCAACGCCGCATCATCAACACTCAACGCCATTGGCACACTCCTCTTATCCGGCGCACCAGATCGGTCACACGCCGCATCATCATCAACATCCGCCAGAGACGTCTGGCCCCCAAGTCGAAACGATACTTCAGAACGCGTGTTTTTGTGCCAGATACGAACTCATCCTGATCCTCAAAGAGATCAAGGTACGTCCTCAACTTATAAAACAGTCTTCTCTAATCCTCAATCCATCGTTCAACTTTTCGTGCTATAGTCGGAGAGAAAAAGATATTGTAGAATTAACCACTTCGTTGCCACGGACGTGTTATCATGCGACTTCGAAATTGTTCGTGTAAGGTCACAGACGTGTAAACACGCGACGCAATGCCGCTTTCGAGGTGCCACGGACGCGTGTTCACACGTCTGTGATCTTATCACGGAGTCGTGTGATAATACGTCCATGGGAACGAAGTGGTTAATGGGACCAAATGATAGGACACGAGTTTAAAGTGGAATGAGCAAAAGAAATTAATCAATTTTGTTTAATACTTAATTTATTGTAGAAAGATTCCAAAGAAACGTGGGATGTTTTGCAGATATCCAATAGCATAAAAAACATTTATAATATTTTTAAATCGTTAAAAAGTTAACTAGTGTAGTTTAACTCTTGAGTACGTGAATATTATTAGACTGCAGATTTTATTTTAATTTTAAACAATAGAAAAATTTTAAAAATCTAAGGATATAATAGCCACTTGAGAAAGGAATAGATTGCTATTTGGGTTCCATGTCGTGCAATGGAACGATGGTTAATTAATAATCATGTTTTGATCAAATAAT
Source organism: Lasioglossum vierecki (assembly GCA_028455595.1). Taxonomy (NCBI): domain Eukaryota; kingdom Metazoa; phylum Arthropoda; class Insecta; order Hymenoptera; family Halictidae; genus Lasioglossum; species Lasioglossum vierecki. The sequence continues at coordinate 22,972,952 of CM052337.1, forward strand.
CAGCGAATAATTCTCGTGTATAAAAGATTAAATTTATATATGAACATACAAAGAATTCCAGTTGTTGAAACGTTCCTGAATCAATATGTTGGATTTTGTTTTCCTGGTGCGAGACATTTGCCAGATTAGATTATTTCTTATTAACACGAGTGTTTTACCGTGTTGCATCGGAGAACTATATTTCACGTTGTCACAACTAATCCGTTCTCGCTCCGACACGACGCTATAGTACGATCGTTTAGCTCCGTGTATGTATACTTATACTTCAGTACGGCGTTACGTATACAATCGGGAAACACGTATGAGTCGAGTCTGCTGACGAGCATGAAATCATTCCCTGTTATATGACTGTTTGTACAGTATTATTAAGCTCGAACCAGTTCCCGAATCGGAGCTGATATGCTAAAGTCAAACACTCGAAACCTATCGGCGCTCATAATTATGAACCGAATGTAAAACGGGAACTTCACATCTAGTTGAAGGCAAAGTCAACTTCGACTATTCAAGAGCGATTGCACATTCTGTGTACCCTCAACTATTGTAATTCTACTCACTTCAAACTATAGAAATTCATTTTTTAGGCGAGTGGTACGAACGTCTGTTTGCTAGTCTCCAATAGTGTAAACTCTAAATAGATTATCGATTCTCAGTTGATTATTTTTAATAATCACACGACAATTGATGGTCACATTTTTATTTATTTAAGATCAAGGTTGTCTGTATTGTCATTATTCGATTTTATATATTCATAACAAAAACGAATAGATCAAATACCAATATGTGACTTCTTAAGATTTTTATTTTACCTCGGTTTTGTTTTTAGTATTGACTTGGACTTTCTTGCTTAATTTTTAATTAAGCTACACTACCATGACATATATGACTTACTTATTTATTATCTTTAAGCCGCTTGTGGCTCACTCTGCACACAAACAAGTACTTTGACAATGTGTAATGTGAAGGATAAATTCACGGACAATAGATACCATTCTAGATACATTTCACAGATAACACAATACGACTTGTTACAACGGTTTAATATTGTAACTTTATACCATGAATTACGTTCTTATGGCACGTGTCCACATAAGAGTAAGTTTCACGTTCCTGTTTACCCGTTAGTGTACATCTGTGAGTTATGCTCTCAAGAGTAGAAGTAATATCCATTCGAGAATAACAGCTGTCGGAGTTTGGTTAAGTCAACTCTCTTGAGAGAAACGTTCTCGTGTAGCATTTCGAGCAGCCCTAACATACTGCCCTGGCAGGAAGTGTTCAATCAAAATTGGTGACAAGATGACTGAAGAAATTATTTGTACATGCGTACTTCGAGGGAGAAGTGACGTTTCTATAGTTGTTTATTATAACATCATTGATATACAAATGAATTATTAATGTTACGAAAACTTTTTATTAGAAAGTGGAACCACCAAAATTCACTTTAAAAATACAACAATTCAATTGAATTATATCTAATATTATACTTATACTTAATCTCTACATCGAAGTGGTAAATATAAATAGACATAGTGAAAGTTTCATTTATAAATCCTCAAATCAGGTACATACTAAATATTAACATGAAATGTTATATGAACATTTCAATATTATAAAATGTGTGGATGTTACAAATTGATTTTTTTTTATTATGCCGTTTGAGAAGACGCTATTTGATGGCAGGATAAAAACCGGGCCGATTTCTGTTTTAGATAATAACGGATCAGCTGAAGTCGGATGAGCTGAGCACGAAGGTGAAGAACGACTGGAAGTTCGCGGCAATGGTGATCGACAGAATGTGCCTAATCATTTTTACTCTGTTCACCATCATCGCTACCATCACCGTCCTACTGTCGGCGCCGCACATCATCGTCACGTGATTCAGAAAAGATAGGCAGCCGCCGGAAGGTCGGAGGTCGACGAAGATCGTGCTTGGACGCGGCGAATCGGTATCGGTGCGACACGGCGGTACACACGACGATGACCCTCGACCGGATTACGCGCGATCGACAAACACGTGGAATTTTCGTCGAGCACGACGGTCACGGCTGGTGTCCACGGGCGATGTTTACAACGACGTTTCTTCTACGCTTGGATGTTCGACAGGGGCCCGGCCGGGGTCCCGCTTCTTCAAGCTCGTGCGCCGTCTCGTTTCAGGAGATCCGCACCAAGATAGGAAAAATACAATTGCGAAGATTCCGCTCTTCGTCCTTTACGATATTTAAGAGATATCTCATCATGTAGTTCATTCCAAGAGGACGCCTTAGCGAGACACGTTGGAAATGCGCCTACGGGGGCGCGCTGAACGGACACCGATCACACGTGCGCAACACACACGCATACACACACGCAACACACATGCATGCACACAGACACACGCATACATCGACAGCCTTACGCAATCCTGTACACGCAACCATGCCGAGCTATGCGCGTCCCTGTCGATCTTCTCGATCCGGAATGCCGGAGGATCGAGATGACGAAGCTGCCTCGCGTTCGAAACCGTTCGATTCTTCTCAGAGCTTCGGATTGCAATCATTGCTCGTGATCGCGGAGAGATGATGTTTCTGTAGTCGCTATATTCATATTTACAGTGGATGACGAGCTAGTTGCTCGGAAGATCGCGATCGTCGGGCTAATGATCATTCCTCTTGCGCTGGATGACCTTGCGGCGGGCGACGTTTGGTGAACTGATCTCGTTGGACTCTATTTTCTCTAACCTCTTGCACTATAGATTGTTGAAATGCTTAGAACATCTTTGTTCATAATTTTTTCGACAAAGTAGAACATTCACACTGCGGATTTAATGCATTCATGATAAAAGTTAATTGTTAGAATAATGTCTCATTACGATAAGTGAAAGCTACTTTTCAGTTTCTGTTTCTCATAATTGACTTAAAATATTTCATTCTGGCTACTCATCCGCAACGACAAAATATAATTCTGTTTGTTGGGAAAATAGGAAATTACTCGATGATGTGTAGTGCAAGGGGTTAATTATTTTTATCCGGGACTACTTTGTAAATAATGTTTGGATGTTGTTTTGGCGATTTTCAAAGTTTTTGTTGGTATTCGAACGCGTTTCAGTTCCATTATTTCGAAGTTTTTGCGTTTTTGAACAGCTACTATTGGAGCAGTTCATTCCTGGAGCTTGCCGCAGAAATAGTCCGTGATCGGGAAACGAATAATCCCGCGTGGGTGCGTGTGCAACGCAACACACACACACACATTCACACATACACAGCAATACGTACACGACTACATGACAGGAGAATACAGGGCACTGAGGACCGTCGAAGCGTTTGAATTTGTTAAGGGACACATCGAGTCTCCCGGTGTGATCCACGGTTGTGAAACGATTTTTCGTTCGGTCCTGGAACGGTAGAAAGAATCTCATCGGAACTAGCAAGCGCGCGCGAGAGAGAGAAAGAGAGAAGAGAAATATCGCGAGCGAGAGAGAGAGAGAGAGATATACAAACGAAAGAACGAGAAGCTGAAGAAGGGTATACTGCTCCTTTTATTATGCTTAAATGAGAAAACCAGACGAATAAGAATACCAAAAAAAAGAGAAAGAAGCAAGGAAGAAGAAATAACACGAAGCAAAACACGATTAAGAGCAAAGCGCACATATTAAGTATTCCGAAAAACTGAAAATGTAATTACCAAAAAAAAAAGATATATATTATATATATTTACGAGGGTGAGAGAGAAATAAAGAGGGGATGATAAAGACGAGAACGAAATGATAAGTAACAAAAAAGTAAAAATGTAACTACACACAATGAACTGCCAAAATGATTCAAAACAATGCCAGTGAATTTTATTATCCGTATCACTAGTAAGTAAATCGACGACAACTTAAATAAAACGAGGAAAAAAAATCGAGAAGACGGGGGATTTATACTACAATTTAAGATGGCGTTGCGTCAACGCGGCGTTTAAAATACTGTTCTCTGTTAGCTCGTAAGAGGATATCCTTGGGATTGGAGAATCTTGGATTGGGGGCGTGGGTGGAAAGACGTTGCGGGGGTGTACGGCGCACGTATCCGCGTCTCTCTGGAGGAATGGGGATAATCACGGTGACGATTGATTTTAGCGCAGCATCTCTCTTTAGTTTTCTTAAACGGGTTTCTTTCCCTTCTATCGGCGGACATCGTTCGTTGTTGTCCCTCTGTACACGCTTGTACGAAAAAGCACACAAGGTACACAACTCTCTCTCACCAAGCCACACTCTGAGGACACACATACACGTACACACACGCGCGCAAACACGAGACACACACAGGACACGAATATATACGCGACTACAATGTTGCTCGCAAAAAACTTCTACGATCTAACGTTTCTTAAAGGCTTCCGGATCCTCGAAATACCCGCGATCCGTCAACAAATTTTGCAGTGAAGGGAACGGGTCCTCCTACGTTTTTAACGGGATCCCAGGCTTGCGACAGGATTCGAAGGAACTCGAGGCTGTTAATGTATATTTACTTTTTTAAGTCGTGTCACCTTCGAGCCGCGCAAACCTGATCACGCGTGATCCCCGAAAGGAGGAACGCGTTTCACGAAAGAAAAAAAAGAATAGGACTCGTTTCGGGAGCGAAACTGTTTCACTTTTGACGGGCGAGTTCCTGAAGGAATCGGCTCCGACGATGTCCCGTGATTTCGAGCGATCATCGAAGCCTGGTTCTCGAGTAATCTCTTGCTCTCCGACCGCACGCCAATCGCTTTATATGGCCGAACCATTAGCTATCTGTCTGCGAAAGTGCCCAACGTCGGACGTTATCCGTCAACGGACGCACAGCGGCTCGATTTTGTTGTTTAGCGGCGCAAAGGGAATCCCTTTTCGATCATTTCACATCGACACGTTTCACCTTCGATACAGCCGCCTCGAAAGCTATTCGAACTGTAATTTGTTGTCTGAAACGATTTCGAGGCTGCGACAGTAAAGCCGTCAGGCTTTATCAGAGATTTGAAGACGTTCACTGGAACTTGAACGGTTTATTCTTGTACGAAGACGCTAGCGTGTCCTCAGACGTCTTATAAAGCTGTGGATAGGACCTTGCTGCGGACAGTTTGGACGGTTTCAAGAGGAATGAGCCCGAGAACGAGGTTTGAGAAAGTTTGAGTACATGTTTTACATTTATATATATATATATATATATATATATATATATATATATATATCTTTTAATCAAATCAGTCAATCCTTTAATCAATTTTAATCAAACCAAGAATTTTCTTAGATGACTCGTTTGTTTAATGAAAATTAACAAGCTAGATCTGTGATGGATGTTCTTAATCACAATGATCTTTTTAAATATTGAAGCTAATTGGAATTACGAAGTAAAGTCCCTGTCCAACACACGTGTGCTCAATCTTTGGTAAAATTGATTTATCACTTCATCTCGGTAGAACAAATAATTCGATGGTCTTGGAGCCCTACCAATTGGCTTTGGAAATCAATATTCGTGGTGGGTTTGAACCACCATACTTGTTTTTCACGATTGACACGTCATCTATTACCTACAGAACAGTGATTCATGGATTTCAGTTGTGGACACTTCAATGGTGTCGCCTATCATTGTTGAAAGTAATCGAATCCAATTGTCGGGTCTCAAGAAGCCTCCAAATCAGGATCTTAAAGAATTCTCTTGTCACGAACAGCGTTTCACAAAATTACTATTGTCTGTGCGATCGAGTCTTCACATGTTTCATTGAAATATTGCGAGTGTAAAATCTCTGTCGGCTACGTGCTCAGAAGCAGAAACACTTTAGTCAATACACGAGTGCTCAGTATTTAATACGATATTCCATTTAATATTAAGAGCCGTGGCTTGACAGGTGATTGAAGGAACATTTAAATGATCTATCATCGAGAACTTGAGCGGAAATGGGATCACCTTTGCGGGTTGTGAATGTGTCGTGTTTTAATGTTAGATTCAAAGCTGTACTTCGTTAATTTCAATACTTGCGTATCTTATCCGACTTCGACTGATTTTTGGTTGAATTTTGTGTTGGAACAACTCTGTACGGAATTTCTGAAACGATCTTCATCAATGAACATGTTCAAAATTTGTATTCTAGTCATAAATTCATAGAGAAAAATCTGAAGCTCACAATATTTTATTCGCAGTATTACATATTATAGGAGAAGAATTTTACCAGAAGCAAATTTGAAAAATTCAAAATGTGTGAAAATTTTGCTGATTCAATTTCCAAAATCTTCCAATATTTGCTGCAGGACCGATATATAATTAATTTTGTTTGATGATAAATTTTTAAGTAAACATTATTACGTTTTGGATATTGCGACAAGGAAAAGCAATGATTGAAACTATAAATTCTTTGTTGATTATTCTTGCAAAATGGTGAAGGTTGAATTTCCATTAGGATTTCTCGTAGTGTTGTTCCAACATACGTACACCGAGAGCCACGCTCAACCAAATTAGAGACTAATCGTTTAAATCCAACTAGTTACGCACACTTCTCAATTTTTACTATTTCGACTAGTCGCTATAATCAAAATCTTCGAATATTACGCATTCAGATCGAAGCAAAAAGAAAGCGCAGTCGTATGGAATACACTATCTGTGTGCTCAAGGCAAACATAATTTCTTCCTTTGATAGAGAATAAAAAAAAAGAACAGAAACAAAGGCCCAAATGGTGAAAGCAGTCTCGTCGACTATATATGTGAAGCAAAATTTATCGAAGCAAAAGAAACAAAAATGAGAAACTTGTCATCGCTATTGAAGAAACAAAAGATTTAAAAGAAAAATATCGTTTACGGATAGTCTCACAGGCGGGTATTGTTGAAGATATATTAAGCAAAAGCATTATTAAAAAAAAAAACTAATAATTAATATAGCACGTTCTGGCCATTGGCATTGACGCGACAACCAATCATGTTATCTTTTAAATACTATTATAATGGTTAAAAAGTAATAATTAAAGGGAAAAAAACGTTGTTAATGATGTTATAGGAACGATTACAGAAAAAAAAACGTAGACGATATAAACTTATAAGCGGTAATTAATAAACGCTCGATTGGTGGCATAAACCATTCTCGATCTTTAAACAACAAAAAAAAAACGGTAAATCAGCTAAACTAATTACACTATTGAATTGAATTTAAAACGCTCCTACGTAATGGTTCGCGTCGGAAGGTTTCGGTAGAATACTGTATAATGTATTAGAAGAGAAGACAAAAATGGAGAAAAGTCACAAAAAAATGCATACACGGTTTATCTCAAGCAAGTGTTATTAGCAATGCGGATAAAAAAGAGCCGCAAGAAAAAAACGCGAATACGACAAAATGGCGGAAAAGTTCGATACGCAATGGTTGTCAATCTGACGAAAAACGCGATATTCAAAAAGACGAAAAACGGCATATTCAAAAAGACGAAAAATGGGATATTCAAAAAGACGAAAAATACGAACGAAACCCTACGCCTTTCTAAACGTCATTTGTTCGACGATTCCGTTTCGCAACAGAGCGTTACGACGTGTTTTACCGTTCCCGGGCGGTTTCCCGGGATTGTTGATCGATATTTGCGGTGGTTTGTTGCGAAACGAACATCCCTCCGCGGTCATTTCTTCGTTTCTTTTCCGCGACCACGTTTGCTGTAGTTCAAGTTGGTGGAACGTGTCGCTTGGCGACGATATGCTGTTGGATAACGACCGGTTTCGGCCATCCGGAATCTCTTTGATTAATGATTACGCAAAATTGTTGTTGAATCCAAATATTCACACGATGTAACATCACCAAATGAATTAATCCAAGCTTTCAACATCTCGGAATTTTTCGGATAAAACTTTCTTTGATGTCTCGCCGAATAAACAATTTTGTTATTAGCGAGATTTGTGTTCTATTATTTTCTGCATTAAAGTCGCCTTTCAAGGAAAGCGACAGTTCTCGAAGTCGTTCCACAACTCTCTCATTTAACGATATTTTCAAATATCTTGCAGTATAATTTACGTAGTCTTCGCTGTTTTTACTCCAAAAAATGTATTCATTGTTTAAAACAAATTGTTGTGCAAATAAGGCTAGTGGAAGTGCCAATATTTTAAATGGAAATGTGTTAGAAATGCGGAAGACTGAATAATTACGAAGACTTTTGTTTAATCTTCGCTGCTTTCTTTTTAAATAATTCTATTCGTTCACTGTTTAAAATCAATTATTCTCCAAAGAATGATGATTGGTACTACGATTTGAACTGCCAATCGAAGCAGATTCAGTGAGGCAGAGGAGACGCGAGTGAATTTTAGAAAATTGGAATGGAAAGGTTTCAGTTTGAATGATGGATAATGAAATAGCATTGATGAACGGTACGAGACGTATTTTCGAAAGAGACGGACATTTCATATTTTACAACCGAGGGCGGATTCAATGAAGAATAAAAGATCGAAACAGAATTGCTCGCGAGAAGGATAGCTGATTCCAATTCAATTGATGGAAATCGCGTTGAATTCATGCGCGGCGAAGCGTCTATGGCGGCGTCGCACGGCGTTCACTCGGGGGCTGTTTAATTTTCCCCTAAATCGATAAAATTGCGTAATGAATTAATCAAATCGATCCTGGGATTGGCTGGTCGCGGTCACGTCGCGGTCGCGCGATACGGCCGGACGACGACACTTCCATTTTAATCGTATCCAAACACGTTATAACGTTGGCAACGGTGCGCGCGTGACGTTGTTTGTCGAAACAATGGAAATTTCACATCGAGCCTATCGATAAACTTAAACTTGTTACTCAATTAGTTTAATCTTAACTAGAAGGGCGGCCGGAAGTGCAGCGCAGCGCAGCGAAACTGTCGCGCGGATACCTTATCATTGTTAACACGAAAATAATGAAAAAAAAAGATACACGGGCCGAAGAAAAAAAAAGGTATGGAAAGCGCGCGAAACCAGTGGCGGATTAGAAATAATTACGTAAAGAGCGCCCGCGATTTTACGAGGTGAAGTTCCGATAATTAGAGAGACGATTAACAAATACAATACGTTTATTACACTTAAAACTTATTATACTCGTTAAAGAAAAAAATAAATAAATAAATAAAGCGAAGCGATTACTTGTTGCCACATATCGAAGTCAAATTGAAAGAATTCGAAACTCGAGTTGCTCACTGAACGATTAACAAAACGGATTCGGATTTGGAGTATGGGGTAAGGGGGACAGGTTGAAGGAAGGATGATGTTGAAAACGGGTTGAAGGAACGAAAAATTCATTGCTCACGGATGCTCGTTTATTTTTTTTATCCAGCGGAAATCGGCGTTTACGGGTCTGGGGATCGTAAGCCGGACGCTTAGTGAGAGTAATTAATGTTCGAGTGGACTTTTCAACTATCACGCTCAAAACGTTCAAGCATTTAAGCTGTTCACGAGATATTCAGGGTCTTAGGGATTAATTAGACGAGAGAGAGAGAAAACAAAAAATTAAAAACGGTAGAGAACTTTGTCGAGTCGTTCGTTAAACTAATTATCGTCGTTGCTAGGATGGATATAAAAGTAGACACCGGCGAAAGGGAGATTCTTTTAGTTGATTTTTAATCACTTGTCGCAACGTGTGTCACATGTGCCGCTCTCATCGGTGACGAATACTATTTACGGAATCACGTCGGTGCTGATCATGTGTTAGAGAAATTGTGGGCGAACGTGCTGCGACAGAAACGGAAGAAACGTATCGAACAACCTTTTTGGAAACGGAACGTGACGAGATCTGGTTCTTGATCGTGTTCACATTCGAGTAACGATACGCAGGCTGGCTTTAATTGCACGTGCTGCCGAAATGTTTCCACCTTCTTGAACTTTCACGAGGGGAGAAAAACAGAGACACGAGACCAATTTCGATGAACATTTGAGCCGGAAAACGTACACACGAGCGAGGTCTACGTCACAGACGTGATATCCGACGATGTCACTGGTTAATCGATCCTGTTTTCTGGGGAGGGGGGACATCCTACGATGTCTGACAATTTTTCTTGGGAAGAGAAATTTTCTTCTACATTTTCATTGAGACAAGAAACTCGTATAAGTTGTTACAAGAGACCTTAAAAATTCTGTCCCAAAGGAGCAAATAAGCATATATTGGCAATGTTTGTTTTTTTTCAATATTTCTATGAAAATTGAATTATCCTCTATTGTGCCCACAGAACAAAAAAATTTAGGAATTATGTAAAGATTGTCGGAGTGTGGTGATCAACTTTGTCAACATTGCCAACGCTTGGCTGAAGTGGCTGATCGAACAGCCGAGGTATTGTTACAGAGAAAACACGACATTTAACGAAGTGGCATCTTGGAGTGGGAGAAAGTGGCAGCCTTCCATCAGAACCCGATCAGATTTCTATAGAAACGAATAAAACAAGCAAACGATAAGGGGAAGCAGGAATGGAAATCGGAAAAGAGGGGTGAACAAAAAAAAAACAAAACAAAAAGGATACCGAGGGAAAAAGTAAACGCAGAGAGGATTAACGCAATTTGCGCCTTTAATAAACAGGAATATATATGTATATATACATATATATTTAATATATAGCGTATAGTGTGAATATTATATATATTTAATATATATCTATATATCTATACATATATATATTTATATATAAATTATATATAAATATATATATACATATAAATATATTAATCTCAGCTTGGCACACGCAGAGTTGTCATTATAAAAACTATTAATCTTATAATAAATAAAGAAACAGAAGATGAAAATTAAATATAATTATACCACGGTGGAGGATGTGAAAAACAATGATAATATTAACAATAAACATTAGCACTAATAATAATTAATAATGGTAACAATAACAATAATAAATATAATAAAATAAATAATACTAATGGTAACGTATTAACTTATTGATTCTGCGCCAGTACGAGAAATGTTGAAACTTTTTCTTTTCTTTCTACGACGTTGAATCGTTCGGTCGGGAACGAATTCGAAAGAACGATTCGTTTTCCCCGGATGACCGTGAATGGAGAAGCAATGAAAAATAAAAGACAAATGATCAATATTACAGATTTAACAAGAGTATTAAAGAGAAAAATAAATCGCATTATAAAGATTGATACGCTAATAGGACTGTAGTAGCGCATATGTACAGGGTGACGTGATGAAAATATATCTGGACATCGATTTGGCCTACGATCTTTCGAGTGTCTTGTATAATCGAACGCGGACGACGTTGTTTTCGATTGAAAGAGAAACGAAAAAAAACCTGCAGAATAATAAAACACGATCAAGAATGTTTAATCAATCGTAAACATGTCGCGATCTTCAGCATAGAAAGGGGCTAACGGGTCGGTTATTCCATTATCGCGTGCAGCGAACGCGAAACTAATCATTTTCTTGCTCAAACATACAGAGCAGCAAGTAATTAAAATTCTTATGCTATAAGAAACACGATTAATTTCAAAGTGGTGGTACAAACATAATTTTCAATTCGATCAAGACTGTTTCGAATCCTTTGGAATTACATTATTTAAAAAAATATGTTCTCATCTACAAAATTGGGTAATTAGAAAATCCGTTTTATAATGGCAGATTCGAGTAATTAATTGTTTCATAAAAATTAATTTTGTAAAATTACTTAGTTTCAATATTTGGATATTGACTTCTATCTTTCTTAATATTTTATTATATCTGACTAACCACAACACTCACTTTTGCATTGCAAAAATAGATTTTGTAAAATTGTTTCATTATTTCTTTCAATACTTTTGCATCTAGTACTATTAATATTTTCTAGCTGTAGACTTTGTTAATATTTTCTATGCTACAGTACGACATACTTTCATTATCTAAAAATAGATGTGTTGGTTTATAAAGAGGTAATTTATTAGCTTTTTTTACAAGAGCAAAGACCTTTCTTGTAAATATATTTTAATAATCTCCCCACAAATGAAATTAAGTTAGCTAAGAGTAATTCATTATAATTTATAAAACACTTCTCACAACACTAATTAAAAACCAGAAACCCTTCTAACATCTTTCCATTTCAGAAACAGAACAGTGTAAAAATAGTGCATTGTCTTCAAAGTCGCTTTCGAGATAGCTCACAGACCTCCGAATAATATTAACATTATTACACAATGTTCCGTTGAAACGAAAGAGACACAGGTTTTTAATTACATCAGAATTTAAAACCACCAAAGTTACCTTCCTGCAGGAATCCATAATACAAGAAATGACAATTTGCATTTCGATGAGAAAGAGAACGAACGAGCACGACCCTTTATTCAGTTTTCCAATTTGCCCTGTTCCCTGCTTATACACTCGAGCCGCAGAATTTTCAGTATTTTACATATACTTCCGTCTTCACGTTCGATCTTCGATCGTCGTCTGCTTAGAGTGGCTTCAACTCCATCGTTTGAATAAATATTCTCTTCTGGAACAGCGGTTCGATTCCTCATCAATACTCGAAACATTGGCAAGTCGAGTGTACCTACGATTCTCGACGAGCCAGCCCCTTTCGATCGTTCCGTGAGGATGTCCCTGCGAGAAACGAGAAAAGATGGAAACGGCTCCACGAAAAACGGAGGTGTGCGGGGAGAAGAATTTTTTATGCGAAGGGTTCTCGAAGAATTCGAGATTCCCGAAAATATTAGCGGTTATTCGAGAATATTCCCTACCCAATGAGAATCCCGAAATTTTCGAGAACCTACGTATTCGAGAATCCCGAATGTCTTGAGAATCCGAAAATTCTTCGGGAATCCCGAATGTTTCGAGAATCTAGAATTCCTGACAATCCCGCAATTTTCGAGAACTGACATATATTCGAGAATCCCGAAATTTTTCGAGATTCCCGAAGTTTTCGAGAATGCTCGCACGTCTCCGTCGAGAAGCTTCCACCCCGGGTCTCCTTCCTAGCCTTTCGACTCGCGCGTAATCCAAGTGTTTTAACAATTTACTAAGCTAAACGAAAAAAGAAAAAAAATAAATGATAACTGGTACAAATAACTAAGATTGCTCACCGAGACACCGCGTCGCGTAAAACGTCAAAGACAATCTCCTCGGAACTCCAAGAAAAGGTCGCCGTCGAGATGGCGGGGCTGCTTCTTCTTCTTCTCTCGATGTACGATACTACTACCTCTACTTACAGCAGGCGAGAATATCGAATAACCGTTTCTAGGGGACTTAAAACGAAAACACGAACAACAAAAAAAAACAGATATAAGAAGTGAGAAAAAAAAATGATATTAAAGAATCGATCGTGTAAATCGTACTGTAAACGGGCGGTGAAACGCCGCGATCATTTAGCCAGGATAAATGACTCTAGTCGAATGTAATTTATCGTGTAAGGATCTATAATAAACTTATATAGCACGTCGAAGTCTTCCGCAGCGTTAGCCTCCAACGTAGCCACCGAACACTTGGGAATGTTGAAAACGCGTTTCTCGCTTTTATCTTTTTTTTACTAGTAGCGTTCTCACACGATTTCGCCTCTTTACACGAGCACGTAGACGATGGTAGCGCGATCAACGAATGGTGTTCAGGATCTTATCGAGATTCACGCGACATTAACCTCGCGGTATACCGTTTTTGTAAAACTTCGCTTGGAAATTTCATTGCTCTCGCGTGGCTTCGGGATTTCTTTGTACACGGTGTTCCATAAACAAATTGCTGGTCAATTCCACAGCGTACGATCCTAACTCCTTGCCGGTACCATTTTCTTAACAGTTACGGTGATTAAAACACGTCTTTATCCCCAGAAATGTCGTAGAAGGGAAAAGAAAATTGATACTTTCTGTATGGCTACGTTAATTTTAATGCTTAAATATTAATTAAAACACGAATCACAATTTTATTTCATGTGAAACGAAACGCCTAACATTCATATTTGTTAGACTTTGCTAACTGGGCGTGTTTAAAGCCAACGTTTAAACCTGCAAAACTGGAGAAAAAATTCAAAATGAATGAAAATTTTTAAATCTAAGTAGAAAATCTTCATGATGAACACGAAAGAGACATCATCTTCGAGGATGAAGTATGAAATTTGTGGTTTTAACCTCTTAACTGCGGAATTTAGTTTTAAAAATCATCCACAGACTGCAGAATTAAAATTAAGCAATGACGAGTATACACATCGAACGCAGGGCAAATGGTTCTATTATAAATCTTACGAAGAATGAGGGAGAATTACATTTTTATTTGATAAAAAATTGACAATTTATTCTTGAAAAGGTTATTGTTATTGCACCGCAATAGAAATTTGGTTGACGTGTATACACGTCGAACGCAGTTAACTGGTTAAAACCGAAAAAGGTATATACTATTTCATGGACTCCATGCGCCCAGTTAATAAAATCTTCATCAGGAGTCTGACTCGTTAATAAAATACGGCAAGGGGTTAACCGATTCGACTAGAAACTAATTTCCACAGCTACCTAATCGCAGCCCACAAGAATAAATTAAAAGCTCCGATGAAAGACTGACCGAACACCTCGAAGGCTCGCGTTAGATGCGAAACTGTGACAGCACTGTGATCGATGGAAAATCAAAAGTCGTTGAGTTACAAGTCGCATGCGTACGGGTTAAGAGACGACGATAAATTTAGGTGAATCACGCCAGCGAACCACGAGAGACTCTCTCGCCGATGATAATTGTGAGACATGATTCCGACCGGCGATCGACATATACACGAGAAAATAAAAAAGCAACTTCGCAGAATCACTTTAGACAAGAAAGATAAAACACAGTCGCTCGAAGAGATCGAAGGGAGCGTTGAAACGTTCGTGATCTCGAAAGGCGAGAGGAAGAGGTGTCACGCTCCCGGATAATAATTGTTCATCGTTACTCGATACATCGAGGATCTAAGCCGCGTTGACACGAAGATACTCGAAAGATCGATCCTTGTCCGATTTTATTAGACCGTACTTTATACGCAGAAGTATACGCGGGCCAGCCGAAATTATTCTGCGACAGAAGGACAACGATGGTCCGGAATGGAAACGAAACGATTCCGACGAATCGACGGGGAATCGTTTCCACGTGGTCGAGCACGTTTTGCAACGAGACGGATGGAGAGGGATCCAAACATTGAAGTGGAACGTGTCTTCCAAAACTTAAATTGATTATCTCGACTTTCAGTGTGTTCTATAACGATCGGAAAACTATCCTTCGACTATTTCGTTGATGCATGAGAGTATACGTTTGATTTCTCCAGGAATTGCCTTTTGTAAATATAGAATTTTATATTAATGTACAAATATTACTTTATGTGTAATATTAAATATGATTCAAATTATTTTGTGTTGAAGTTACTCGGTTCTATCGGATATATTAACCTGGTGTCGGTAACTTTTTTCCACTGTTATCACATCGTGCTTGTTATCATTCTTTGTTTCTGCACAATCAGGAAATTCTGTGATGATTTATTCGAATGTTGGAACATAATCATACTTGTTCCCAGTGAAATTTGGGATATTATTTTTCGAAGAGACGCGTTTGCTGAGAGTTTCACTTTGTCGTTTCGGCCGTGCCACGCGTATACCCATTTACTATAATATACATATTATTACGCATATACGTACATATATTATATATAGATACGTATGCGAAGACATAATACCGACGACACGTAGCGTGTAGAGAAACAATTAAAAATAAATATGAGAAGGAAAGGATGGAGGACGAAGAGGACTCGCAGTCAAGAGGCGTTGTACTCATTGTCAGCGTAACAATAATCCGTGCCGACTATTCGCGGACAATTTTCACGCTTGAATATATAAGTCGTTCCAGTTACGACTACGAGAGAATCGTCATTCGTTTCTCTCTCTTTCTCTCCGATTCTTTTTCTGACGAAACACGGGCGACGCGGTCGATTAGCCTCGGGGTTGTCATGTTCTACGTGTCCATCACGGAATTTTGTCGAAGACGTAAATTAGAGAAATTATACCACTCGAGAAATTCTGACAGAACAAATATTTTTTAATTTTTCAATTTAGCTTCTTAAAAAACAGGAGGTACGATTTCTTGTGCTCGGGATAAGTGTCCATTTATGGGCCACAATGATAAATGTCTACTTCAGGATCGCGATGGATGTCCCTGGTGAACACAATTCTGAGAGCTATTAATTAAATCTTTTGTACCACGTGTTCGCTTGAGAAGTTCTTAGGGAAACGTTTGAGGGTTTCATGAAACATAATAATATCCAACGAATCAGTGCTTCAGGTTTCTGTCAGCTCATCAGCGCGTTTATTGGAGATTTTCAGGGAAAGTCTCTCTCTAGCGACCTTATAGCTTCTGCTACGTGTTATGTTGAGAGTTTTATGGGAAACTTTTAATGAACACAGGTCGGAGAGCAAATACTCGAGCCACGTGTTCACTCGAGAGTTTCGTTAGGTAGTTGTGACGAACATGAATTTTAGAGCAGCAATTCGGTAGGTCAGTTAGAGTGTTTATCTCTCAATACTCTATTCGGTCATGAGCTTTTTCATTTTACTACAGACTTCAGAGCTGCTTTTCAATGTGTCGAATAACTGTCACGTGTCGACGTACACAGGAGGGTTTCTTTTGAATTCTCACGTGGATACGTAATTGAGACCCGTCATTCGTGAACGTGAGAATGTTCGCTGAAACCTAATCTCAAGAGTAAAACTCGCCGAAATTCCGCATGGACACGTATACAGAGTTGGCTCGCGTTTCCGGGATACATCGCGTCGATTATCCGTGAAATTGATTAATCCTTCATCGTAGCGACAGTCGCGCTAACAAGACGGGGAAAATGGTGGAATATTTGGAAACGAAACGAAGTATTGCGTGACACTGCCGTGGATTTTCAAGGCAATGCGAATTCTGAATTAGAATAAACGATTAGCGGACACGCAACGTTCAAGTGCCAAATTTTTAGCGATCTCTTAGACACGTAATTTATCGAGCCCGAGACACCGAGCAGACGCTTAATTAGTGGACGAAGGGATAACTGGCCCTTGAGCGGCGCAGATTTAGCTCTTTTCAGTTCTACAGGGGGATTATGTTGTTTTTTTAACATTTTTGTTAATAAATATAAAATAATATCGATCGTAAATTGCTTTAAGCATAAATTAATTATATCGGCGCATAGGTTCGATCAATTGTTACTCAAAACACTTTTTGCAAATTAGCACAATGTTATTTCTCAACGTTTCGATCTGCATTTAGATCATTTTTAAGAGAATCAAATTAACATTGCATCTGTAAATTAATAATTAAATATATATATATATATATATATCGTGAAACCGTAAAAACAGAAAGAAATTTTTGTTAATCTTGTAATAATAAGAATATCATTCATTACTTCCGTCCTACTCTATTTGATGCATTTCTCAACATTTGTTTGTTTCAAAAATGTGAAAATTCTTTCAAGCAAAGTATTTTAATGTGAAACACGTTTTCAAACTCTTTTGTATATTTTTCAAGAATAACAATTGATTTATCAATTTTATTCTGTTTTATTATTTCTTTTTGAAGGGGTGTTTATTAGGCTGCGGATTTTAGTTCCATCAATGTTGCATTAATTTCAATTCTGATTCAAATGAACAAGACCAAAAATGAACACCTGTGTAGCGTCTACTACTTGCTATTAATGCAGACAACCTTTACATTGCTCAAAAATCCACAGTTACTAAACAATTCCTTGTAAACATAGACTACTTCAAAACAAATACCTCTGAGGCGAAGGAACTTTAACGCAACTATTATGTAAAAATAATGTTGCTTAAACTCCTTTACAACTTGACTTTTAAAACATGCTTTTGGAGATGTTGTTTTGAAGATTCCATTAGTCTTTCTGTTGTTACCAACATTTTATTGCTGCATTTAATGGTCAGATCAATTATTGCATTTAATTGTTTAGTCAAATGAAGAGAAGATGATTTTTCAAAGAATCAAATCAAATCAATTGAAGAAAAAAAGAAATGTTTTAATCTTTTTTATGCATTGCGTATTCGCAATACAAAAACGCAGTACAGAATGAAAAGTCGAATCTGATAAAATGCAGAACCGAGTTTCAGAAAGGGTCTGGTCTCTGCCGTCAAGGGTCAAGGGTGGCTCGTGACGACTGAAAACGAATGATTTGTACATTAGACGAAGCTGATAATGTGATTCGTCCTAAGGATTAAGACGGTCGATGAACGCGCGTACGGTCGATTTGACGCGAGTAGACATTGTGATAGTTGCGTATCGTTTTCGTACACGAGTCGCGTGCGGTTCGCGTTTTCGCAGGACGCGCTGCAATCGATTCGATCCGAAGGGTTTCCGAGTGGTTGCCAATGAAACGTTCTCTATTTTCCGATATTTTTGTAGGGGGATGAGAAATATTGACGGTAGTTCGTTATTTCGGTTCGTTTTCGTTCGATGTCTCAACGCGGCGCGAAGTGAGGACAAAGAGCCGCGGGAACTGCGAAACTATATACATATATTTTAACAATTTGCAAGAATTTTTCCGTCGCAGAACGGGGAACGTCGAAGCAGCATTTTCGAAAAAGTTTCGGACAAACTTTTCCGTCGAACCAACCGGTTCCATCGGTGTAATTTAACATAATAGGGGATCGTTCCGGGTCCTCGTTAGCGGATAGACGCTTGTCGAAGAGTTTCGCGAGAATGTGTCCTTGTGGCAAGCAATACGAAGAAACATTTCCGAAAATTGAATATGTATTACGAGAGAACATTCACCGAATAATCCCTTTTAACGGATACTTGTTATTACACTTTGAAGTATACCGAGAGTGTTTCTACTTTAACCGTAGGCTATTTTGTCATTAAGAAGTATTATCGAGTTCACAAGGTACGGGCGATGTGACAGGAAATTTGGTGAAATCTCTTTGATAACGATATCAGTGATGTTGCGTTCTCAGCATTCATTTTTCGTCACGGATACATCGGAGAACCGAACTCTCGCGAACTGAAAATATTGTACTGTACACAAATCTCTAGAAAATAAATTCTTTCGTCGAGAGTTTCCTGCTAGAACTTTACCGCTTCTTTACGAGCCTTCATTTCGATATACTCGACACGAAAGTCGTAACACTTATTCGATATTTGTACTTGAAACGTTGAGGACAGTGGGTCGAGAAAGTGTTTCAACATTAAATTCGTAATTCAAACATTGATGATTTCGTTATAGAAAATAGTACTACAATAAATTTGGACCCACATTAAATCGTCAATTTTTTTCTAGAACAATGGAGGCCACTTTTTTGTCGAAAATTCTATACATTGAATCGTTCGTAAAAACATTTCTTTCGAAGCGTCCCTTTTGCAATGACTTTCTGAAACTTGATCTACGACTTTCTTTAACTATTTTATATGTAACAACAATGGGGTTAGAATTTTTGGTCTTGTAAAAACCATCCTGGTGTATAGCACAATAAATTGACCAGAAAAATCGTACATCAAGTTTTAAGGCGTCGTTTTTAATGAAAAATTTAAATTCGTAAGATTTTCTACTAAAAAGAGTCTTCGTTTCTTTTCCACTGACTGTATCATGCAAAAATATCTAAAACGAAAATGAACAATGTACTGCAGAAGCAGAAGCTTCGAGCTTTGAAGTGGGTCAAGGTATATCGTTACATTAATTTTTTTGTTATCGAAATTATTGAGTGTTCAGATACTCTGTGGATCCACTGTTTATAGAAGCTTTGTTTTCTGGATGGTACTAAGCTCAATGAATGTTGTTCGCGGAGGAAACGAGTAAGGGATGAATAGAAATATAAATTCGTTCGTGTAAGGAAGAAATGACAATTTAGGATAGACTTTTGCAATACGTGTTAGTAGAGAATTAGAAAGATAAAACCGGTTGATTTTTCTTGTAATTGTGAGGAGAGTCCCTCTCGTCACAGCTAGAATATTAAGAGTGATACATTATAAGACTGCGGAGCTTCGCGCGTTCCATAGTAAGTGCAGTAGAACCTCGCTCGTCGCATCCTCGTTTATCGCACAGAATCCTCGTTCGTTGCACGCTAGCGATCCCCACCACGAGTCGTCAGAGATTCTGGAGCTCGTGGTGGGGAATTGTGGTGGCTCGCGTAGAAGCTACGAATCACTGGTTACCTCTTTCGTTGCACGCATTTTCGGCCCCGTTCCCGTGCAACGAGCGAGGTTCTACTGTAAACATTTTCAGAGAATTAAACGATGGAGAATCCAACAGAATCAAAAGCTGTATGATTTCAATTAACCCAACCACTAAATACGATCCACGCGCGGTGCATCTTCGCGCGAAGTACCGCAGTTGAATTCGATTGGTTTACCCTTTGGAAATAAATGTTCGAGCCAGGCGATTCAAACAATTTTCCGCGAGATTATGTTCGGGGAGTCTTCTTTCAGTGTCGAGCTTCATTGGAATCCCCCAATTGTAAATGAAACTTTCGCATTTGTACGAGTGTGTGAAGCCATCGAGTAACTTCGATCGCCCTCAGGGGACGTGGAGCAGGTGATTCTCGTCGAATCGTTGCCGGTGAAGATTGCGAGGAATTTCTCTCGGGGTGTAAAAATAATAGTAAGAATAACAATAAAGAAGAAAAGACAACGCGTCACAGCCAACCGAATTTAAAATGGATTTTTACGAATACACGATCGTAGGTAACAGTGCGGGAAAAAACAAATGAAAAGGCAGAGAGAACAATCGAATTGAATAACTTCCGTCTGCTAAACTCTCGACTCCCTTCGTTGCGAGGAGCAAAATCCTTTCGAAAATAGTCGCCGCGAAACGATTCACCGAGGAAAATCCTCCTCGAGTTCTTTTTATCCTCCGACATAAACGCGATGGGGGAGATAAAAGCTGGTCCGGCGCTTGTTTATCAAATACTATAATAATCATATTTAAAAGGAACGCGGAAACGAGCGGGACGAGACCTAAAATTCGAGTGAAATGAAACGGGCGAAAAGGAACGAAACTATTAAACGTGTACCGCTAAACATAATCTATACATATTTAAAAATTATTGAATGCTAAAGTCATATTCGTAATACCACACGAAAAGGGAAATAAATAAACTAAACTCTAAATGAATGAATAATCGATTAACCGAATACTAAAGCTAGCCTGTAACCGATAGTTACGTAGTTATAACTTCGAGCAGTATTTATAGGGGTGATTCAGAGGTAGTGTATTAGAGATTAGGATCGCAATCGAGATAATTTTTCTCTCCGAGCTCTAATGAAAGGAAGCTAATAACTAATTATCTCAGAATAACCTATTGAACTTAACGAACAGCCAAGTATGCGAAAGTGTGGGAACGTTGAATGCGAAAGGAGTTTAAAGATGTGTGTACAGCAGGAAGGTACCTCGGATCACGAGCATGAGGAGATTTTTGCGACAATGAGACCGATGAAAATAACAAATTTGCACGAATCTCTTTCTTCTCTACCTAATGCATTTTCTTCCCTGCTATATTTTAACGAAGAAATTGTCTCTTGTTGTCCACCGTTACACCAGACGTCGAAGTCGTTAACAAACTAAGTAATCCCGTGCGATAACGAAGAATAAACTGAACAGTTCCGAGTGATATAGCATGAGAGAGAAACAGAGAGAAAGATTGGGAGAGCCAGTGAGAGAGAGAAAGGGAGAATGAACGTGTGAGAGCAAGAAACAGTGCGAGAGAAAAATAGAGAGAGAGAGAGAGAGAGAGAGAGAGAGAAGAGAGAAATAAAATATTTGCGTTACCTTGCAAATTAGAAAAGAATAACAAAAATTGAATGAAATAATAAAATATTGAAAAAGACACTCCCTTTTCCGTAGACCCTGGTGGGACGATGCAATTGAACTGACTCACCCTCGATCTCACTTGATTTTTAATTATGCCTCGACAACAGCCTGGCCTGATATTAGTAAATTCATATTGAAGAACGTTAAATAAGGTAATAATAATAATAATATTAATGATATATAAATATATATATATATATATAAATATATATATAATAATATTTAAGAGTAAGAATAATAATAAATTTGTTATATTTCTACGCTGGGCTCTTTTTCGAGGCAGAAACGTTGATCGATATGAAAATCCCTGTTAACTGGTGAGCACATAATCGCCGCATTGTAATATTATTAACATTATTACGTTATTATGAAATTGTTGAAATAAATGAAATGAAAATAAACGTCTTCCATTTCCTTTTTCTCTTCGCTTTTATTGCCGTCCACGCTCTGGTAAGACTGTCATTTCACAAGCTTCTGGAACCAAACACACAACTTTGATCGTTATGACAATTTCTCATACGCAGCGACAGAAACAATTCACGTTGATTCGTATAGTTGCACAATAATGGCAATAAATTACATATTAGCTGTGGACAAAAATTGTATTTTATGCATTGACTGCGGATTAAATGCATTTATTATTATAAAGACATTTCAGGGATTGAAGAATTTTTATTTCGAACTGATACTTATTATTTTGCATAAATATCTGCAGTCTACACATTAGGGACAAATACAAACATTTTTGTTAGTCAAGATAAAATATATTTTAAAAGTAACACACATACTGGAACCACTACAAACATTTTCAATAGAAAAAATACATTAAAGTAAAATGTGTACAAGTATTCATATGTTGATAAGTGATTGTTTTTCTATACATGCTTGAAGATGGACCGTGGGAAAGGTTCTAATTGCGAAATCAAAATAAGTACTTACTTCGTTTAATAATCTTTATTTCCTTGTAAAAAGAACTACCTAACGATCTATCTTAAAATTATGCCTACCAATGAAAAATCGATATCCTGCATGAACATATTCGCGGCGTTTCTCATGCATATAGTAGAGTACAAATTTCCGGCTCGACAATATTTCTTTTCCTCGTATATTTTTCTTTTGTACATACATAACGTAAAGATAAATCAATGTACACATTCGCTGACACGATCATCTTTTTCTCTAGTAGACAAGAGATTCAAGTATAATTCAGAAGAGGCATACACAACTTGAAATGTTTCTCCAGAGTACCATTGGAAACGAAAGATTTCATACGAAGGGCGTAACGTTTCAGCCATTTTCTTCGGAAGAATTTCCGAAAATTAATCTACGGAAGAGATCTTCGTGCGAAGTGAAGAGCAAACCGATAACGAGTAAACCTTCGACGCACACGTACAAAATGAATGAATAAACGAATTACTTTTTCTGGCACCTTGGATATATAATTCAGCACAATTTATTGTCTACATAAAACTATTTCAACACACTTCTTACTATTCTAACAATTTATATTTATGTTTATTATAACATTCTTCGATAAAATTTCAGAAATATTGTTCTCCGCTGTGAATAAAAAACGAAAACGAATGAAATGAGATTGCACGAACCTGCTGACGTACTTAATGAGCGATGACAGTGTCCTAACGTTTGATGTTCGGTTTCAATGGTGCAGAATTCACGGAATTTCATTATTTCTCGAATGGAAGAAACGACTGAGGGCAAAACTGTATTTTATGGACTAGTGCTGTTCACGCTTTATCGACGATGCACTTTTGTGCGATGAATTTCAACACGTTCCATGCTGATTGTTGCAACGCTACTAGAATAATTCGATTTATTTTGATCCAACGTTAATCCCGAACAATTATCTTTACAGCTAATATGGAAAAACGTTTCGGCAATTGCATCTGAGAATCAATAAGAGAATTCTTACACAATTCATATTCCACGGGTAAACAAATACTCCGGTTTGCGAAGATGAACTTACATATATTAAAATTCTCATCAATTCGAAATAATAATTTTGAAAAGAGAAACGTATATCGTCGAACAATATACATATAATCGATCGGACAACCGCTTAAATATACCCTAAAATGCTCATGCTTATTTTTCACACGAATATAGATAAAAATAACATTAACCCCAGAATTCTAATATTTTTATGGCCGCATTTATTATCGTTAGTTGTAACAATTATAAATGTATGTATCCTTAATACTTATTACACTTTTTAAAATCTAATTAACTGTTATTATATTTGACATCGATGCCAAGGAGAAGTTTAAAATACGTAGTCAACGTAAAAATACATTAGTATTCTAGGGTTAATTGAAGATGTCAGTGACTGGAGAACTTTCCTATTTTAAAACTTATATTAAACAATTAGATTTCGTTATTTTCCTGGTGGAAAAAATATCCACTGTTAAGAAACTGAATTGCTGTATAGACATTTCTCATTATTTTTTTCATTATAATATTAAAATTTCAACAGAGAATGCACTGTTTCTCGTTAGAAAAAAAGGAAACCACTTTTTGAGTTCCAAAGAGTGTGCAGAATATCGCAGTTAGACTGCGGATTTTATGCGTTTGTCACAGAAATGAGTGGATGGAAATGGTAACATTAGAAAAATTGCTCGACAAAATAATAAAGGACGAAAGAAACGGTTCTGCTCCGGAAAGACGTTAATTTTGCATAAAGATCTGCAGTCTATCCTCAGCATTGGATATCAAAGAACATGGTTCCGTTAAGATGATTTTCATGCGCGTGGTATAATCACTGACACCTTCAATTGCACTTGAGCTGTAAGATGCGCGTAAAATCGTCTCGTCGTGATTCTCATACACAATCATTCGTTCGCATTCTCGAGTGAACAACGCTATAAAATATATAGAAGTAAAATGTATAGAAATGAATAAGCATCACCTAGTTACTCCACTCTCGGGGACTAAATGCTAGTTATTGTATCTTGTTCAAGGAAGACACGTGTCGCTCTATCAAGGAGTGTAATTCGTTTCTCTGATCGCGAGCTATGTTTGTTCTCTCGTGTACGTAACACAGGCCTGGGCAACTCTCTCTGCTCTTGGGTCCACCAAGCTTGTGTGGAGTGTATGTAGGAAGGGTTGGGGAGATTAGGAGAATGGAAGAGTATTAGTAGTGACGCGAGTCGAAGCACGGTAGGGGAAATATGAAATGGTTGATAGCGGAGGAATTGGTAATGCTAGTGGAAGTCGTCGTGAAGCGATAGTGGGAAAAAAGTTGCTCGGGCCTGGCGTAATATATTGTACGTAGTGATGAGATTTGAATCACTTCGAATCGCTTCGATCCAATATTTACGACAAAAAACTCGAATCACTTGCAACATAATTCGAAGCTTAGAACTCTCGAAACTCTTGGACGTCTTGAAAGTCTTCGTTGTCTTGAAAATCTTGAGAGCCTTAAAACTTTGGAAGGTTTGTAAGAATTGAAACTCTTGAAATGTTACATCTATCACGAAACGATGAATAGCAGTATGAACGTACTGATATTATAAAAAGTATAACATTTATCGAGAATATCGAGACTTTGAAAATTTTCAAGACTTTCAAGATTTTCAAGAATTTCTGATTTCGATTAAATATCGAATTTGCGACTGATTTGTTCGAAAACTTGCAAGACAGAGTATTGTATGCCCATCGTTAATTGTATGTAAATACCTCGTTTTCGCGACACAGGACAACGAATCGCAAAGGTTTCGATGAGTCTCATAAAAAACGATTGGCTTTCTTTCGCAATGTTTGCAATGTTTACGCTCCTCTTTCTTTTTTTTCATCATGCCAGAATTTCCGTTCGCGTCGACGTTACAATTGAACATTCGTGAAAGTCCGGGTTCGTCGTTCGGACTCGGTAGGGATTCTTGTTTTACAATTTATATTATGTTTCTCGAGTATAAAATTATCAAAACGACATGCAATTACTTTTTTTCGCGGAATGATTCGTTCGAGCACGTATACGTAAATGAATACCTCGACGGTTTTGTTTTTCCTTGTTGGCAAAATTGTCACGTTTTCTCTCGACCATGCTGGAGAATTACCGTGACAACAAAATGAAATCCTTTTTACCGTTCCCATTTGTTTTTGGTTTTCCCCTTTCTTTTTCGTTTCGTAATATATACAATATAACATCACTCGTAACAACGGGCTTTGACTCACGAGGCACAACTGTAGGCAATCGGTACGAAAAAATCAACGATCTTTAACGAGCAACCATAAACATTCTTTGCAAGTGGAGCAAACGTTCTATTAGAGAAAACATGACCGTTTAACAATCATCTGCGCAGTTATGCATGTATGTGTGAATATGATATTTTCCGTATATATTGATATACGATACATTTGTTTTTACCTTTATCATTTCATTTATAACGATTAAGAACGCAGGGCCGTGACATTGTACTTCTAATGTGCGTTTTCGTATCAGCAAATCTTCCACGAAATGTTTTCGTTACAATTTATTCTCTCCGTCGGATAGATCATGGGAAAGCGTAAAGAAGCGACACTAATTTTTCGAAGAAACATTAACAAACTTTCCGGACGAATGGATCTTAAAATTGATGGTATTCGATAAACTTAAAGTCGAGGATTACTATATTTTAACGCTCGGTCAGGTGCACTCGAAACAAAAGAATTTCCACAAAAGAGTCAACATTCAAGCAACATACATATTTTTATGTCGGAATAAGAATTGATGAGACGAATAAAAAGATAATATTGCCATACATTTGTTAGACTAGTTGCGTCTGACCAAAGGTTAAAATATAATTCAGTATACATTTGTAGAATAAACTTTATCTAATAATTTGAAACATTGCACTCCTGGATGTAATAATTAGATTGCGGATCTTTATGCAAAATAAACCATTCGATCATCATAAGATAAATAATCGTAAATGCATAAAATCCGCCGTCCAATGATCAAACTTGTAGGCGACGTGATCATATTCTCATTTTCAGCCTTCATGCACTCCTCAAAAATAATTGAACAGATTCTCTGTTAATATTAATCCATATTCGTTATATAGTTTAATTGAGTCAACTGCTTTACTCGTAACATCATATTTTAATAAAATTCCTCAAACAGTGACACAGTCATAGACTGTCAAAAAGATTGTACAGTATTTAAAGTATAAAATAGATGGATTTTCACCCGACGAGCGAATGAGGGGTGAAAGATGAAACAAGTAATTTACTAATAATTAACTAATTTACTTATGGACATGGTCACGCCTGTAGCGAAATGCTTAAAAGTGAAATTGCTTTTTAAAATTATTTACCGATTTCGTTGATGTCTAAACGAAACTGGCAGGTTATAACGTAGCTTGCAATGTTCTCGAAACCAATCTCGACGAAATAGCAAAACAGTAGAAAAGATCGAAATACATCGGCCAGTCGGTGAAATGGATTTCATCACGGCTCCCCGGCGTTTTCACAGGTTTATAAACCTGTCCCATGTTGGATTATAATAATGGCGACGGTAATTCGTACGATTAATATCAAAATTATTTGATATCTACGTTCTATGTTTATCCGGTTCCCGATATTACCCAAGTTACTCATCTAGAACAGGCGATCAATGGACATTGATTTTAACGGTGACTTCCTAAGTGATTCATATTTTTTTTTTATCTTCTTCATTGGATTTAATCCACGTCCGTATCAGCATGCTTAAGACAAAGGTTCCGAAGGAAGACAATTAATCGTGGAGGCAGCCATGATTAATTCTAACAATATAAGACATCGTCGGTCAAAGCCTACCATACTTCTTTGACGATCGACGGTCAAGTAAAATTTCTTCGTTAACCATTTAGAAACGGAATTGGATCACGAATATCGTTTGCGGTTGGAAAATAGAAATTTTGTGAAACTTGGATCGTCACGCAACGAAACGGAGTTCAAATGGATTCGATATTATTAGCAGTACTCTAACGCTTAGTTTAATTTAATTTACGTGGTACGTTATTATGCAACGAGTGCCATTGAGCTTTGTTTTCTTGACGAATTCATAAGTTGCGATCCTTTAACGTTGATAGTCGTTCACGAGTATAAAACGAAGAAACGATCAGTTGTTTGCAAATGATCGACGTTGGAATGCTGAGCGTTTTCTTTGACAACTTTCATGACGTTATCGATTCACAAACGAAGTTATGCGTGTGTTAGACGGAAGAAGAAGAAGAAGAAGAAGAAGAAGAAGACGGTAATCGTAATCGTAAGGAACGAAGTAATAAAAAAAAAAGATCGACAATCTTCGAGCAAACTTCTTAATCATTTGGAAAATAAAAAAATGTGGAAGAATATCCACGATATTTCATCGGACAGTTCAATATCAACTGAATCGTAAGTCAGTTTGCGTACAACTGTAAGAAATGAAAAACTTCGATCGGATTCAGATCGTAACGATGTTTGAAAAAAATTATTGCGAGGGTAGCACGCAATTTGTAATTTGCTAAGTTCCATGGAAATTATTTTCCACGATAGATCTCTATAATATGATCCTGGTCCACGTACTCGAATATATGCGGCGCGTCCATCAGGATCCCGATGGTTCCCGCGGTTGTTACGATGAAGAAGATGTACAACTGTAGTCGGTCAATTACCATTGCTACGTACTTCCAATCTTCCCTTGTCTGCAAACAGTAAACAAAATTATAGCTGAACACTGTCTTTTCTGATTTCGGTCGACTCGATTAACCTACTTTACAAGATACATTTGATTTCAACGTTTAAAGACTCTGCACCCTCCCTGATCATCCCTCTCGCGCTCACAAACAGTAAACAAAATTATAGCTGAACACTGTCTTTTCTGATTTCGGTCGACTCGATTGACCTACTTTACAAGATACATTTGATTTCAACGTTTAAAGACTCTGCACCCTCCCTGATCATCCCTCTCGCGCTCACAAAACTACGGCTTACCTGTATGTACAAATCCTCGTTTCTCAAGTGTTCAGCAATAAATTCGACAGCCTCGGTAGCCTTGCTAGCTTCCGGGCTGAGTAGCACCGAATCCGAGCTCTCGGATCCCCTTCTGTCAGTCAAACCCTCTCCTCCAGCAGCGCTCGAACCGCTGGTGGTATGAGGTACCTTTCTGTTGATCTTACAGTTCGGATGATGAAGATTGGACAGCTCCATGACTTCCATCTTCGACTTGGCCAACGAGCCTGGCAGGTGTTTCGGTAACTCTGTCGGGCTTCCTGAATAAGTAGAAGTGGGCAATGTCACGTTCGGTATCTCCATCATCCACCTGAGTCTGGTCTTCTTCGGTCTTCTCATCAGCAGCACGGTCGGCAGATACTTGAGGAAGAGCTTTCTGATATACTGCGGCATCCGGTGTGTCCGGGGTCCACGGAAGTTCCAATTGATGATGATAACGGTAACTAGAATACTGACGGTGTTCATGATGAAGGTGAATAGGAGGTACTTGGCGATCAATGGTAGCACGAGTGACGTCGGTGGCAGGATTTTGCTGACCAGCAACAAAAACACGACCAACGATAGTAGAATACTGATTCCCAGCGTCACTTTCTCGCCAGCTTCCGCAGGAAGATAAAAGACCAACACGCAGAGGAAAGAGATGAGAACTGTCGGAAGGATCAAGTTCACCGTGTAGAATAAAGTCTTGCGTCTGATAATAATGTAGAAGGTGATGTCCGTCTCTGTTGGAAAGTCGCCCTGGTAGGTGTTCAAGTACGCTGGCACGCTAATGATGTCCCAAGTGCCACTTTTCCAATAATCGGACAGGTCCACGAAGTTCTTGTTGTTGTAGAGGGCTAGCGAGACTTGGTCACCGTTGAAAGTCCATGATCCGAATTTCATGATGCAGGTCTGCTGATCGAACGGGAAATACGTGACGTCGATAGTGCACGAGCTTTGATAAATCGCTGGAGGCACCCAGAGGACGTCGCCATTCGGATAAATTAGAACGTTGCTTTTGTAGCGTACTTCGTAGTTGCCGTCCGCGCTGGAAATAGGTCGATGCATTCAATTATTTGGGCGAGGCTTTCGGTTCAAAGTTTTGCGGAGCGAGTCAATAAAATTTACATGTGACCTTTATGTTCCACGTTGAACACTGTCTGTTGACGAATGCAATTTATTGCAATTTTACGTGGGAAATTTCATGATTTCACTGCGGATTTTGTTCAGAGCAAAACTTGTCTGCGTTGGTTAAAGGATACAGAAGTTACGTATACGTTCGTTTCGTTTACGAATAATTTAAGCGAGTTGCATAATAATACAAATTTCAGGGTTTTGCATTTAGTTTAACCATTCTCGTCGTAAGTGCGTCAAATACATAGTCAGGTTGTAATTGTGAAGGATTATGAAAATTGTGGTTAAATAGAGAATATATTACAAAACATTTGAATTGGAAAATTCGTGACAGTATTAACTTAAAAAATTTATTAATAGTAGAAATGTAAAATATTTCTCGTTATCCTTGATTTGAAGAAATTAATTTGTAACATTTGTAATTTATAGACTCTGGATGGTTATGCAAAATAAAAAGTTTGAACTAAATACAAAATGTTAATCATTGATAATTTCAATGTGATAAAACTCTTCACTGTTTTAAATTGCGCTTTTTCATTTTTGTCATAAACGAATCAAATCTTTTCTTTACTTAACATTAACTTCATCGTGTAAGATTATCTTTATAAATAGTTATAGTAATTGTTAATTGAACAACATTGCAGTACGTACTTGTTAAATAACACGATATCGGGTTTCCATACTTTGTCAGGCGGCAACCTGAGAACTCCAATACCGCCATAGTCAGCTTCGTCCCATTGCAATTGATAGTCCGTCCAGACGAATCTCAGCCATACGTTTGACTTCATAATTTGATTTTTCTCATTCTAGAAATTAATTAAGATTGCTATGTATGCTATAATTCAGTATACAACGATAATAACAAAAGTTCGACATAAATTTAAATATTTTTTAACTCTTACAATAAGAAATAAATCTAAAAAATAAAAAAGTGTTGAATTTTAATATATTGTATTTTTCAGCTAAAATATTCTTGCGAAATAGACTATACCTTTTTTTCTCAATAATTTTGGATAATAATAATAGTATATTAGAAAATATAGTTTATCTACAGTTCCATCGTATTACAAATGATAAGCTGGCGTTCCGATTGCGTTACTAAAATTGTGATAGTTAGACAACTCCACATAAACGCCTCCCTATTTACTATACATATGAAAACGTTCATATATATATATATATATATAATACATATTCTGATTCATAAATCGCCATTATGCAAAATTCACGACAGAGCACTGTGACGCAGAAATGGAGCAGACGAAATTCAGAAGAAAACAACACAACAATCTTCGTATCTGTTATTATTGCGTATATGTATGAACGAACTGACTCGCCCATGCACGCCTTGGGGGAGGTAAGACAACATAACGAATAATTGAATGAATTCGGAAAAGTTCACTAATTCCATTCGACGAGAGGCAATACTAAATAGTACTGAATCAAACAGAACGCTCGAGAAATAGTATTATCTTCGGTGAGAAAATATTTGGAGGGTGGAGGGAAAAAATAATCATAATAAAATCTCACCACGTTGATCAGCTGCACGAAAGCCAGTCCGAAGTTCACGTGCACCTTCTCCGTCATATTCTGCACTGGTCTGATGAGTTTGTTGTATCCTCTGAACAGATCTCGGACCAACCTCTCCTCATCTTCGGAGCACAGACCTGAGAAACGATGACGATTAATAGATGAAACGAACCGCGAACAATGCCAGAAACGTTCCACCGATTGCGATAATGGTTTGGCGATCGCTTACCGACGCAAAAAGCCGCGGATATCAGGAGAAGACGCGTGAGCCGCAAACAAAAATGCATTTTGGGCAGGTTTTAGGTGTCCCACCCGCAGACACCCTTACTCCACGGCCACCGCCGTGGATCAATATGAGTACGCAGACGCTGGCCAATAAGTGCATTTCCTTTCTTGCCATCCGATCCGCCGGCACACACCCTGCCCCATTCTCGCGAAATAAATTAGCAACTATTTCCAAACATCACCCCCACGCACGCACACACCAATTTATTCTTCTGTTTTCTATTTTCCCCTGTTGATTTCGTCGAATAGCACTCGATGCAATTGGTCGAGCAGATTGCACTTTGAAATGCGTCACACGGATGCGTTTTGGAGTTCGATGTTGAGGGGGTGACTGGGCAGGGTCTCTCGCGAGGGGTGTAAGCTTCAGATGCGCATGCTCCTCGTTCCGTGAGGTCGTCTATGAACTGCTTTTATCAAGCGATTTTGGACAAATTAGGCCTGATAATGATTATTACAGTGTAGCTGCAGCGAAGACCATAAATAAACCAACGTACACCGAAAAATTATTATTCGTGTATAGTTATTAAGACAGAGTCCGAGAAATCTTAAGAAGCATGTGATTTTATATTTATTTTAATTAGAGAAATACTAACAAAAAAGATGTATACTAGTTTTATAGAAATCTCTGTGAAAAGACTATGCTTTGAAAGTTACCCTGTATCTCGAATATTATTACCCATTTTTATTATAAAAATACATGGTAAAATACTCAGCTACTCGACAACATTGTTGTCAAAAGAAACATTACAGGAATTAATGTTCTAATGATTAAACAAGCAGAAATAATTAATCAATTAATTATATTATTAAAAGTTAAAAGAACATTACAGGAATTAATGTTCTAATGATTAAACAAGCAGAAATAATTATTCAATTAATTATATTATTAAAAGTTAAAAGAACATTACAGGAATTAATGTTCTAATGATTACACAAGCAGAAATAATTAATCAACTAATTATATTGTTAAAAGTTGCTTTGCATCTCGAATTCTATTAGCTATTTTTATTAAAAGATTAGATGGCAAGATAGTCAAGGAAGTGCTTGTCGACACCGTTGGCAAATGGAATTGTTCTAACCATAAAATAGTTGGAAATGATGAATTTATCAATATATAATTAATTATGTCAGCGATCGAGATCTAGCGAAATTAGTTGGGGTGGGGAGAGTTGCGCATCGCTATGCACGTGCGCATTTGAGCTCGACGAGCGCGCTCAGTCGGTCAGTTGAGCCAGGGGGACTGCGGCAGGAACGGACGGAGTCCATGATTAGGAGGACCATGGATTATCCTGGAGATGTCCAGGGGTCATGTAGAGGTTAACCATATTGTTTTTGGTGAGGCTAATTCGCCGTATAACACGAGCGGGCCAAGAATTCTTCTATGCTTTCTTTATTTATCCTTCGCCCACCTTCAGCATATCCTTTACATTATTAATCTAAACATATAGCTTTTATAGCTAAAGTTGTCCCGATCAGCAAACAGGTGGATTCTCTCAACTTAACTACGTTTTCGTAATTCTTATCAAACTATAATTTAGGCCCTCAAGCGTCGCATTATTCCTACAGGAATACATTATAAAATAGCTTTGAAGCCCTTCATAATCGAATGGTGTAAGTAAACATGAATTTAACTTACACTTTCTTTAACGAAAACATACCTTTTTGATTTCGATTTATTAAACGATCAATCTAACTTACCTGTATATGCGAAAGAGGGACTACGTATATCCACAATCTCGAAAACAAGGTGAAAGAAATATAATTATTGTCAACGAATAGAGCTTTTAACAATACTATTTCTAAATGTTCAGTAATTTTTATGTTTGATAATGTGTACATTGGAAATGAGTTCAAACTTGAAATCTATTGCATAAAGGTCTTACGGTTTTGCATAATTTTATTTAGTCTAGTACATGGAGAATCCTTAGAATTCTTATATTATTTTACTATGTGAGTTTCAATATTAATTATAACTGAAGAATTCAGGTTTGTTAGAAGCTGTTATGTACCCTTCATTGCTGTTATGGATACTTTATATATTACCAATGATATGCTACAATAATGTACATATTTGTAGATGAGCAAGATGATTTTTTTAATTGGAAAATTGATGTTTAAAAAGGAGTCGAGCATATTACTTTACAAATTTATTTTCCAATAAAACTTTGGGACCAAATTGCTACCGATTTTCTTTCCCATCTTGCAACTAAACAGCTTTACCTTTTTGGGTACA
This sequence comes from Lasioglossum vierecki, assembly GCA_028455595.1. NCBI lineage: Eukaryota > Metazoa > Arthropoda > Insecta > Hymenoptera > Halictidae > Lasioglossum > Lasioglossum vierecki. The sequence goes on from CM052337.1 coordinate 23,006,767, forward strand.
TTTGATTCACGGAATCAAAGAATTGAAAATATTGATAATGATTTATTTATATAAATTATATATTATCAACTATAAGATGTATCCCAACATGAGCTCAACACTTTTTGTGCCAAACAAACATACATTTCGATTGGCACTAAAAGGGTTTACATTATGTTACATTATTAATGATGACTATGTCAATTTGACTGAGTCGGCTTTTTGCCTGATGCCCAATCTCTCAGTTCTGCTAGTTTATCGAATGGATCTTTTGTGATATCATGATCCACTGACGAAACTGAAAAATAATGACGATTAATATAGCAAACGACTCCAAAAATATCAGAAATGTTTCACTATAACTCAAATAATAGTTCAACAATTACTTACGAACGTAAAATGTCGCTACACCCAGGACAACGAGAGTAGACCGATAAAGATGTTCGCGAAGACTCATATTGAACAACTTTTATTCAAAGTGCAGGTCAACAGAAGTACACAGACGTCGTCCACTGATTACATAACCTATTTCGTTATCCAATCTGGCAGCACCTGTTTTGTAATTTGTTCGTTAGCCTTGTAAAATACTAATTACGTTATCCAATTTTTTGACGTAACTTACACTTGGAGGCACGCAAAATGCACACGCTCTTATGCTCGATATACCTATATGATTACAACCGCGTAAGGTTAGGAAGTAGACAAACTATGTACAGATGAGCATGCTTCATGCGTGCGATGGTAGAGAATCACTATTGGCCGAATAATCGTTTTAGAGTTAGTACGAATACACTTTAACGGGCACCGTTTGGCGCGCAAATTGAATTGAGTTAATTTTTCTTATAATATTACTAATCAAAATATAAAACCAATGCAGATTTTCTAATTTACTAGTGCAATTCTATTAAGTTGTTGCATACCAAATGTCCGATTTTAGAATGCAACTCTTATAAAACATTTCAATCAAGAAATGCTATTACAGTCTATGTATAATAATTTATTATATAAAACTTTGAGGTACAAAGCTAATCATAGACTAAACGTACCACGAACGGTCATATGACCGGTTCTAGTTTTTATTTAACAATTAATGAAATTATAAAGAATGCCGTCATAAGAAATGATTCAATAAATATCTTCATTAGAGCACATATTATAATAAGAACTGCGTGCAAAGTCTAAATAAATTAATTCTTGTCATATTTATAAAGAAATCACGTGCCTGTTACTTTTAAATAAGGTTTATTTCAATGCTAATCAACGCGACTGTCGAATCTAATACTTCCTCCAAGGAAACATTGTTTCATTACACGATATGTACAGATATAATGTATTTGTCTGAAAAGATATACATTTTGTTTTTACTTACGCGTTGTTTGTTCTTATTAAAATTTATGCTTCTTCTTGGATTGAACGTATTTGAATTGAAATTTTTTTCTTAATAAGCTTGTGTTCTATGTACCTTGTCTGTGTACCAGTTCGGAATTGCTACCAGTTTTCATTTCCATCTCGCGACTAAAACGCTCTATCTTTTTGAGTGAATTTCACTGTATAAGTTTCACAGGAGCAAAGAATTTGAAATAGTCATAATGATTTATATATAAATTAATTATATATTATCAACTATAAGATGTAGCCCAACATGAGCTCAACACTTTTCGTGCCAAGCAAACATATCCATTTCGATTGGCACTAAAAGGGTTTACATTGTGTTACATTATTAATGATGATGACTATGTGATTCTACTGGTGCCTCAATCGGCTTTATGCCTAATGCTAGATCTTTTAATTCTCCTAGTTTTTCAAATGGTCCTCGCGTGATGTCATTCTCCCCTGACACAACTGGAAAACAATGACGATTAATATAGCAAACGACACCAAAAACATCAGAAATTTTTGACTAACTTAAATAAAATAGTTCAACAGTTACTTACGTATGTAAAATATCGTTACAATCTGAACAGTGACAGTAGCCTTATAAATCTGGGTTATAAGACCCATTTTGGATAACTTTTATTCAATCAAAGTGCAGGTCAACAGAAGTATGCAGACGTTGTCCACTGATTACATAACCTTTCTTGGTATCCAATCTGCCAGCACCTGTTTTGTAATTTGTTCGTTATCATTGTGGAATACTATTTACATTTTCCAATTTTTGAACGTAACTTACACTTGAAGGCACATAAATTGCACACGCTCTAATGCTGTATGATCCAAATGCGATCTTGCAAGATCATGAAAAGGGAAACTACAGATGAGCGTTCTTCATACGATCACTATTGTCCGAAGAATCGTGTTAGAGTTAGTACGAATGTACTTTGCCAATAATCATCCGGCGCGCAGATTGAATTGTGTTAATTTTTGTTATAAATATTATTAATATTAATATTATTATAAATATTATTAATCAAAGCCAATGCAGATTTTCTAATTCACTATTGCAATTCTATCAGGTTGTTGCATATGAAATGTCCGATTTTAGAATGCAACTCTTATAAAACGTTTCGATCAAGAAATGCTATTACAATCTATAAGTTTATTATACAAAACTTTGAGATACAAAGCTAATCGTACATTAAACATACCACAACCGGTGAAATGACCGGTTCTACTTTTTATTTCACAATTAATGAAATTATAAAGATGCCTGCATAAGAAATGATTTAATAAATATCTTTATGAGAGCATTATACATCCCTAGTAGTACAAAAATATTAGATAAATATTTTTTTTCAAATATTAGAAAAATATTTTTTAAGCCACAC